>JAVXUP010002242.1:0-147611 GCA_033070095.1 Escallonia herrerae | reverse complement strand
TGAAACCAATAAAATAACCCTAGAGGGGGGGTGAATAGGGTTTTAAGACTACTTTAAAAATTAACAAACAACAAACCTCAATCTCAATAACTCAAATAAGCAAACAACCAATCTCAACACAAATGTAAGACGATAATGTAAAGAGAGAAGGGTTTAGAGATACTTGACAAGGAGAATTAAATGGTTCGGCTTGATATACCCACAAGCCTACGTCCACCCCTTCAAGGAAGTCCCTTGAAAGGCCCTAGAATCCACTAGTATGATCTTCCTTACGGGTCAAGATCGAACCTCTTACAATCCCTTGATGCTATGCCCACATCAAGAACAAGCTTTGACAAACCCAAAGCTCCAAAGCTTGACAACCCCAAGCTTTGATACAAGAACCTTTCAATGAAGAAATGTGTACAAGATTTCACTCTCAAGAAGTAGATGAGTACAAGTTTAAGCACTAGAACAAGAGAGATGAGTGTATGATGACTTATGAAAGTGTATATCTCTCAAATGTAAGCTCACAATAAATGCTCTCTTGAAAAGGATGAGAAATCAATGAAACAAGAGAGATTTGAACAATTGCTTTGATCTTTGAGAATATGAAAGATAAGAGAGCTTTGAATGCAATTGATGAATCAAAACTATGCCCAAGATGAGTATTTATAGAGGTGGGAAAGAATATGACCGTTTGGAATTAGGTGGAGCATTAAATGCGCCAAACGGCTATTGCAGTCGACTGCAATGTCCCATTGCAGTCGACTGTATTCCCAAAGTAGCCGTTGGAAATTCAAAATTTCCAACTTGCAGTCGACTGTAATCCAATGCAGTCGACTGTAATAGGCTACTGGAAGTATTGCAGTCGACTGCATTCCAATGCAGTCGACTGTAATACCTCACTGCCCAAGTTGCAGTCGACTGCAATCCAATGCAGTCGACTGCATTCCAGAAAATGCAGTTTCCTAGTTTTCAAAGAATGAAAAACTTTTATGCATGCAAGGGAAACCTATGGGCAAATTCTAGGTATACAGTCATCGTAACGATCATCTCTCTACGTCTAGTTTACAAAGAAGGAAATAAAGCATAGTAAAGTTCAATCGACGAAATCCTTCTTTGATGCGTTCCGTTGAGAGTCTTTAAACGATTTGCTCGTCTAATTTTCCATTTGCATGAGTGTGAGATTGTTCCTATTGCTTCATCAACTCAATGCATGTTAGACAGCATAATCATCAATGTTAGTTATCATCAAAATCAAATATAATCCTAGGTTAAATAACCGTAGGGTTAACAATCTCCCCCTTTTTGATGATGACAAACATTGATTCAAATAATATGAGATATATAAGATAATGAACGCAAAGAAGCATGACAATCTCAATTATAAACCATAAGGGGTCATGAGAAGAAATCATAAAAGGCTCCCCCTATCTTAAGCAATATAGGGCTCCCCCTAACTCAAGTAATATATGCTCATATCAAATCCACATGAATCAACAATATTCAACAATATTTTCTCCCCCTTTTGACATCATTAAAAAAGATCAAGGGTGTGTGTGAAAGTGATCAACTTATGTATCCATCCATGGATAATCAATATAGCCAACAAGGGCATTTAAACAAAAAAAATAAATACTTGAATAACCATCAAAAGGTGTACCAAGCACATGTATGAAAATAGCACATAAATTTTAAACCAGCGGCAGTAAGATAAGCGTGAATTAAGAGTGCTAATGCAATACTAAGAGTAGGATCCATGATAAGTTTTTGAGATACATAATTGAGTTTGATAAGCATAAATAAAAAAATAAAGCATGTCCTAATGCCTAAGGACCCGATGGTGGAGGAGGGGGATGAAAGATGTCCTCCTCGGGACACTGAATCCCACAATGATCCTCCATGCGAGAAAGGCGTCGACTGAGCTGGCTGTGGGCAAGATCCATCCGACTGAAACCGGCATGCATATGCTGTTGCATCATATCTAAGCGTGTGAGGATCGCTTCATATCCGGAAGTAGAAGGACCGGAAGAAGTGCCCGCCTCATGTGTACTCGGAATGATCAACGGAGGTGGATCACGATCAAACCCATCACCGGCATCTCCCCCACATCATCATCAGCATCAGCAGCATCATCATCAGCATCAGCATCATCATCATCATCAGCATCACCATCATCATCATCCTCATCATCATCATCGACAATGACATTTTCCAATTCAGGCTCAGGTAAGAAACGGTTACGATCATCTAAAAGGCCCTTCCTACGAAGGGTAGAGCAGTCTAGTACGATGTGCCTAGTAACCTCAATATACTCACCCAGAAGAGGTATGTCAAAGGCAGCAAGAATGTGAGTGAGTAGGAGGCCATAAGGTATAGCTAAGGCAGGATGTGAGGCGCTCCTAATCATGTTTAACATGATGAGACGAGGGAGGTTAAGCGGTGTGCCTGAGCGAAAGAAGGTCAAGAGCTGAACGTCTAAGTAAGAGACGAGTGAAAGACCGCCAGTTCGAGGAATGACGTTATGAGCGATGATATGATGGAACAGACGAGAGAGAGGAGGTAGGTCACGTAGGCTGGGTTTGCTCGCAACCCGAACCTGTCGACAATGAAGTGTGTGTCGAAGCTGTTCCTCAATAGTAAAAGGTCGGTCAAACCAATGTGACTGACCAGCGACAGGGATCATGTCTAACGAGAAAGAGAAGCCACTATCGGGGAGGTCTAGAAGAGTGGCTAGACGTGATTGTGAGAATGAAATGCGGCGTCCAAAAACATAGGAGGTGAGGGTACATGACTCAGAGGAAATGTTCCAAGTCAAATTCGCATAAAATAAGCGGATTGCATCAGGATAATATAGAATAGTGTTCCTATCGGTGAGGCGATCTAGATAACAATCCTGAAGGCATCTAAGTACACCTATGTTGAAAAGGAATGGAGTATCCAGTCGCAAACCTGGAGTCAAAGGTGAAGAGAGTTGTGCAGAAAAGCGATCGGCAGCCTCGCGGTTCCGATATCGATTTTGATCAAACTCTACCGCGGTAGGCTCAGGCTCGGGCTCGGGCTCGGGTGCAGCTCGTGAGCGAGATGAACTGGCACGTGCACGTTTCTCTCTTGCCATACTTGAAATAGTCTAAACAGAGAAATAATAAATGTAAGATAAATGAAAAAAATGAATTTTTTTTTTTGGGAAGATAAACCCTAATTTATGCAATTTTGGGAAAAATTCAATTTTGGACAAATTGAATGAAATTAACCACGTACAATCGAGTAATAGACATAACTAAGCATGAATCAAATGATGAAACATGTAATTGCATAAACAATTTGAAGAAATTTTGACAAATGAAGAACCCTAGTTTATGAAAATTGGGGAAATTCGAATTTTGCATGAATACAAGTAATTAAACTATGTAGAATCATGTAATAAGCATCCCTAAATATGAATCAAGCATTAAATCATATAGAAGCATGCTAAATTGAAGTAGATCTGAAGAAATATTCTATAGAGAGCAATTCGAATTTCAACCGATTATGAACAATGTAGATGAAATGGATTAGAGAAAGTATGTAAATCATGAAGTAGAATGAGATTTGGGAGGATTTACGTACCAATTTCAAGCCAAACGGAGGAGAATTGAGTCCAAGGAGAGATGAGAGCTTCTTTTCGAAGAGAGAAGGAGTAGAGAGAAGGATTCTGCAGAAGAAGAGATCTGGGCACGATTTATGCCCTTCCCCCGTAATGCAGTCGACTGCATTCCCCAATGCAGTCGACTTCAATGCACAAAGTCAATCAGTCTTAAAAAAAGATTATACATATGTATATAGCAATAAAAGTGTGCAAATATATATTTTTTATTTTTAAGATAAGTAAATATCAATAAAACCAACGATGTTTGGAAAGGAAAAAATAACCAAAGCATGCTATAAGCATATGAGATAATGCTCAAGCATGTAAAGAGCAACTAGCACAAAAATAACCTAGTCACATAGGTGAAGACATGCCAAGTTCTCTTCTAAGAGCGGTAAACCTCTTTGCATCTAACGGTTTAGTGAAGATATCCGCTAGTTGGTGATTTGTGTCCACGAAATCTAGAACAATATCACCCTTTTGCACATGATCACGGATAAAATGGTGTTTGATTTCTATGTGCTTAGTGCGTGAATGTTGGATGGGATTTTTGCTCAAATCAATGGCACTAGTGTTATCGCATAAGATAGGTATGTGATCATACTTGAGTCCAAAATCCAAAAGGGTTTGTTTCATCCAAAGAATTTGTGCACAACAAGCACCAACCGCCATATATTCGGCTTCGGTGGTAGAGAGTGCAACCGAGTTTTGCTTTTTGGAACTCCAAGAAACAAGAGAGTGTCCTAGGAATTGGCAACCTCCACTAGTACTTTTTCGCTCGGTTTTACAACCGGCAAAATCGGCGTCGGAGTAACCAACTAGGTCAAAAAATGATGTGTTTCTAGGAAACCATAACCCTAAATCGTGAGTGCCCTTAAGATATCTAAGGATTCTCTTTACGGCAACTAAATGAGATTCCTTAGGACAAGCTTGAAATCTAGCACATAAACAAACACTAAACATTATGTCGGGTCTACTTGCGGTAAGGTAAAGAAGTGATCCGATCATACCTCGATAGCGTTTAATATCAACATCCTTACCCTTTTCATCTTTATCAAGCTTTAATGAAGAGCTCATTGGAGTGTCAAAAGCATTTGATGCTTCCATGTCGAATCTCTTGAGTAGCTCTTTGGTGTATTTGGCTTGGTTGATAAAGATTCCATCCTTACTTTGTTTGATTTGCAATCCAAGGAAGAAGGTGAGTTCTCCCATCATGCTCATTTCAAACTCCTTACTCATACAAGAAGCAAACTCTTCGCACAAGGATCCATTAGTAGCACCAAATATAATGTCATCAACATAAATTTGCACCAACAATAAGTCCTTGCCCTTAGATTTGATAAACAAAGTGGTGTCAAGTTTTCCTCTTGAAAAATCATTTTCTAAAAGAAAACTACTTAGCCTTTCATACCAAGCTCTAGGAGCTTGTTTTAAACCATAAAGAGCTTTGCTAAGCTTGAAAACATGGTTTGGAAATTTTTCATGCTCAAAGCCGGGAGGTTGAGCCACATAAACCTCCTCCGAAATAAAACCATTTAGAAAAGCACTCTTGACATCCATTTGAAAGAGTTTAAAATCTCTATAGCAAGCAAAAGCTAAAAGCATTCTAATAGATTCAAGTCTAGCTACCGGTGCATAAGTTTCATCAAAATCAATTCCTTCCTCTTGGTTATAACCTTGGGCCACTAATCTAGCCTTGTTTCTAACCACGATTCCGGATTCATCAAGTTTGTTTCTAAATACCCATTTTGTGCCTATAATCCTATAGTTTTGAGGTTTAGGCACAAGGGTCCAAACTTGATTTCTTTCAAATTGAACTAGCTCTTCTTGCATAGCAAGCATCCAAGATTCATGATGTAGAGCTTCGGAGAAGTTCTTCGGTTCAATTTGGGAAAGAAATGCTAAATTAACATGTTGTTGAAGAGAGTGTCGAGTTCTTACCCCACTCGAAGGATTACCTAAGATTTGATCGCTTGGATGATCCTTTTTGTAAGTCCAATCTTTTGGTAATTCTTGAGAGTAGTCCGAGTTTGAAACATCATTGCTTGCTTCCTTGTCTTCCTCTTGAGAGCTTGATTGTTGTTCTTCTTGAATAATTTCTTTGTGGTTGTCTTGTATTGTTTCACTTATATCCAAAGTTCTCATGTCATTGTCCACATCATCTACATTAACAATGTTAGTCCTCCGAAGAAAAGGATTAGTCTCATCAAAAGTAACATTAATGGATTCTTCAACAACCAAAGTACTTTTATTATAGACTCTATATGCCATACTATTATTAGAGTAGCCAAGAAAAATACCCTCAAATGTTTTGGAATCAAATTTGCTAAGGTGATCCTTAGTATTTAAAATAAAGCATTTGCAACCAAAGACTCTAAAAAAGCTCACCTTAGGTTTCTTATCATTAAAAAGCTCATAAGGGGTTTTTAACAAAAATTTTCGCAAGATAACTCTATTGAGAACAAAACAAGCACAATTGACCGCCTCCGCCCAAAAGTACTTAGGTAAACCATATTCGTTAAGCATTGTTCTTGCCGCTTCTTGCAAAGACCTATTCTTTCTTTCGGCAACACCATTTTGTTGAGGAGTTCTAGGAGCCGAAAAATTATGTGATATCCCAAAGTCATCACACAAGGCTCCTATTTTTGAATTTTTAAATTCTCTACCATGATCACTTCGAATGTTGGATATCAAATATCCTTTTTGATTTTGAATACGTTTTGCAAATGAAGTGAACACATTTAGAGATTCATCTTTGGTGGCCAAAAAGAAAGTCCAAGTATAGCGAGAATAGTCATCAACAATAACAAAACAATATGATTTACCACCAAGACTAGTAGTAGGGATTGGTCCAAATAAATCCATATGAAGTAATTGCAAGGGTCTAGAAGTAGATACCATTTTCTTCGGTTTGTGAGAGACTTTCTTTTGCTTACCCATTTGACAAGCATCACATACTTTGTCTTTCTCAAACTTGATCTTCGGGAGTCCCCTCACAAGTTCTTTGCTTGAAATATCCTTCAAATGCTCCATATGCATGTGTCCAAGTCTTCGATGCCAAAGCCAAGATGTCTCACTAATAGCACTAAGACACTTGACATCTTGGTTAGCTAGATCATTCAATTGAATAGAGTAAACATTGTCATCTCTATTTCCTACCAAAATAGTTTCATTATTCTTCAAGGATTGTATAGTAGTGCAATGAGAAGCCTCAAAGATTACTCTAAAACCTTTATCACTAAATTGACTAATACTTAGCAAATTATGCTTCAAACCTTCAACATATAACACATTCTCAATTGAATGTGGTTCCTTACCTATAGTTCCTTTACCTTTGATTTTTCCTTGTGCGTTGTCACCAAAGGTCACTTTTCCTCCTTCTATAAGATCAATTGAGGTGAAAAGAGATATGTTGCCGGTCATATGTCTTGAGCATCCACTATCAAGAATCCACTTCTTGCTACTAGATTTTGCTTTGAGACATACCTATAAACACAAATCAAGTAGTGACTTTTGGTACCCATATTTTCTTGGGTCCTTGGGTGTTAGTCTTGCATTTGTAATCTTGACCTTTCACAACCCACATCTTCTTTCTACCTCTAACATAAACAATTCTACAAGGACAATAATTAGTCGTATGCCCTTTCTTGTTGCACCAACCACAATGTGTAAATGGTGTGCAATAGTTCTTTGGTTGTTTTGAATGAGTATTCAACCTAGCTTGTTGTTGAAAGATTTTAGGAGGTAAGGCCAAGGGATCTAATCCAAGACCACCTTTGTTTAGGCCAAATCTTTGGCGTCCAAGCATGACATCCAAATTGTTTTGACCATCAACAAATTTTTGAAGACATTTTTTCAAATCACAAATCTCAAGTTTTAAATCTTCATTTTGTTTTTCTAAAACCAAAGTTTTGCAAGAGATTTGTTTTGAGCTAGGAGTGTTAGCAATCAATTCAACCAAGTCATTATTCACATGTTTTACATATAAATGGTTGGAAATGCAATCATTCTTGGCATGCAACTCAATATTTTCCACTCTCAACTTCTCAATTTGCTTATTAGCCTCAAGGAATTTTTTTGATAAAATAATATTTTTCTTAAAAATTTTCTTGGATTCCTCATATAGGCTATCATAAGCATCTTCGAAGCTTTCACTATCACTATCACTACCGGAAGAAGAGCTTACCTCATCATTTGCCATGAAGCACACATTTGCTTGTTCGTTCTTCTCAACATCTTCATCACTTGAATCGAAGTCACTCCAAGTTGGAGTATGTTCGGCATTCATTGCTTTTTCCTTCTCTTTGTTCTCTTTCTTGGAGAGTTGTCTCCTTTTAACTCTTTCCCATACATCTCTTCTTTCCTTCTTTTCTCTTTTGTATATGGGACAATCCATCTTCATGTGTCCCGGCTTGTGGCATTTGTAGCAAAGCTTCTCTTCGTTGCTAGCATTTTGTTGCCTTCTCCCACCATTCCTTCTAAACCTCATGAACTTCTTGAAGTTCTTTGCAATCATTGCAACATCCTCTTCATCAAATTCTTCTTCATCATCGCTTGACTCAAGGTTTGAAGATGAAGCTTTAAGGGCAATTGATGTAGGCTTCTTCTTGACGTCTTCTTGATCAAAGGTCTTGATTTGCATTTCGTACGTCATAAGTGAGCACATCAATTCATCAAGAGGAAAGATATTGAGATTCTTCGATTCTTGAATGGCGGTGATCTTTGCATCCCAAGCTCTTGGTAAGGACCTAATCACTTTTCTTACAAGATCACCATTAGTGAATTCCTTGCCCAATTGCTTCAAAGGGTTTACAATGTTAGTGAAACGAGTATTCATATCCGTAACGGATTCATTTGGAAGCATATGGAATAACTCATAATCTCTAAACAATAAGTTCATCTTGGAATCTCTAAGGAGAGAAGTTCCTTCATGAGTTACTTGAAGAGTATCCCAAATACTCTTAGCGGAATTACACATAATGACTCTATTGAGTTCATTAGTGTCTAAAGCACAAACAAGACAATTTTTCGCTCTAGCATTCATACAAATCATCTTTTTATCATGATCACTATACTCCGATTTGGATTTTGGCTCTTCAACCTTGTCAACCACCTTTATCGGAACGTATGGGCCATTCTCAACAATATCCCACATCTCGTAGTCTTGAGACTCTAAGTAGATTTTCATCTTAACTTTCCACACACTATAATTGATCCCATTAAACAATGGAGGCCTAGTGGTAGAACTACCCTCCATACCCCCAACGTAAGCCATGATCGATTAACTCTCTTGGCGTTACCCAATATAACAAGAGCCGAGGCTCTGATACCACTTGAAACCAATAAAATAACCCTAGAGGGGGGGTGAATAGGGTTATAAGACTACTTTAAAAATTAACAAACAACAAACCTTAATCTCAATAACTCAAATAAGCAAACAACCAATCTCAACACAAATGTAAGACGATAATGTAAAGAGAGAAGGGTTTAGAGATACTTGACAAGGAGAATTAAATGGTTCGGCTTGATATACCCACAAGCCTACGTCCACCCCTTCAAGGAAGTCCCTTGAAAGGCCCTAGAATCCACTAGTATGATCTTCCTTACGGGTCAAGATCGAACCTCTTACAATCCCTTGATGCTATGCCCACATCAAGAACAAGCTTTGACAAACCCAAAGCTCCAAAGCTTGACAACCCCAAGCTTTGATACAAGAACCTTTCAATGAAGAAATGTGTACAAGATTTCACTCTCAAGAAGTAGATGAGTACAAGTTTAAGCACTAGAACAAGAGAGATGAGTGTATGATGACTTATGAAAGTGTATATCTCTCAAATGTAAGCTCACAATAAATGCTCTCTTGAAAAGGATGAGAAATCAATGAAACAAGAGAGATTTGAACAATTGCTTTGATCTTTGAGAATATGAAGGATAAGAGAGCTTTGAATGCAATTGATGAATCAAAACTATGCCCAAGATGAGTATTTATAGAGGTGGGAAAGAATATGACCGTTTGGAATTAGGTGGAGCATTAAATGCGCCAAACGGCTATTGCAGTCGACTGCAATGTCCCATTGCAGTCGACTGTATTCCCAAAGTAGCCGTTGGAAATTCAAAATTTCCAACTTGCAGTCGACTGTAATCCAATGCAGTCGACTGTAATAGGCTACTGGAAGTATTGCAGTCGACTGCATTCCAATGCAGTCGACTGTAATACCTCACTGCCCAAGTTGCAGTTGACTGCAATCCAATGCAGTCGACTGCATTCCAGAAAATGCAGTTTCCTAGTTTTCAAAGAATGAAAAACTTTTATGCATGCAAGGGAAACCTATGGGCAAATTCTAGGTATACAGTCATCGTAACGATCATCTCTCTACGTCTAGTTTACAAAGAAGGAAATAAAACATAGTAAAGTTCAATCGACGAAATCCTTCTTTGATGCGTTCCGTTGAGAGTCTTTGAACGATTTGCTCGTCTAATTTTCCATTTGCATGAGTGTGAGATTGTTCCTATTGCTTCATCAACTCAATGCATGTTAGACAGCATAATCATCAATGTTAGTTATCATCAAAATCAAATATAATCCTAGGTTAAATAACCGTAGGGTTAACACTTTCATTGGCGCCGCCGACATTGGCATTAGATCAAAATGACTTTTTTGGTAATCATCAATATTGATGACTTGCTTCCAATACTCTGCCACCTTTAGAAGGCCATTACACTCGCAGATGTGGACAAAGTTCAGAATTTCCTTTTGGAAGCAAGATCCACCAAAACCAACACTACCGTTCATGAACTTGGGGCCAATTCTTGTATCCAATCCAACCGTATAAGCAACATGTGAAACATTTTCCCCGGTAGCCTCAGAAAGAGCTGACATGGCATTAACAGACGAAATTCTTTGTGCCACACCATCATTATTTTCAGCTTCATAGGTAAACTCTTCGATTGAATCGCTGGGTTCGATTGAGGAAGAAACTTCAATGACGTCGTTATGAGGGGGTGACAGTGTAGGGGAGAAGATATGAAGGCTGAGGAGCAGGGGATGAATGGGTGGGTGGGTGGACAGTTGTAGGGAAGAGGATTAGAAGAGAGGATGTGGGACAATGGTTGTGGGGGAGAGGCTGAGAAGAGAAATAAGAAGAGAAAATGTGGTAGGTTTTTTGTTAGACTAATTGATGGACGGCTGTGATTGCATATAGTTTAGGGTTAGGATTTTGTTAGACCAGGGAGGGGTGGGTCAGGTATCGGGGTAGATAAAAAGAATACTGAACCCGACCCATACCCAATATGGGTTACTAATATAGATACCATACCCGCCCCATGACCTGGTTAAAGTTAAAAAAATAAATTAGCTCCTAACGGGTTGGGGCAGGTCGGATATTTGTCGGGTCGTACTTCAATTGCCATCCGTAGCTTGGATTGGTGCTTTGGAGAACCTAAAGCAGGGGCAGTGTGTTGCAAAGATGGTGCTGCGGCGATATTATAATGTGCATGGGAGGAGCTAGTGGTGGATTCCCTCTCGACTGTGATGCTCCTTACGGTATTTTATGCACGTCTTGCTTGGTTTACTTTATGGGCTTTTGTGGTTCAGTTCATGTTATTATGGTTATGGCTTCCTTGTTTGGACAAGTGCTTTAGCGAATCTACGGCACGGGCAGGGTGTTGAGGACATGGTGCTGCAACAATGTTGTGATGTGCCAGGGAAGAGCTAATTGTGGATCCGCTATCAACTATACGGTTACTTGCGGTCTTCTATGCGCGTCTTGCTTGTTTTACTTTAGTGACTTTTGTGTTTTATCTCATATTATTATGGTGTGTATGGCTTCCTTGTTTGTAGGCGATTTGGTTGTATGTTGTTGTGCTTATAGCCAAGTGAGCTGTAATTTCCTTAGGTCTTGTATTTTCTAGTTCTTGTTTATGCTCTAGAGTCAGGCTGGGCTTTAATATTCTACCGGTGTCGGGGTGGGGGCGATAGTTTTTTTCAAGTGGCAATTTATGCCTTTAGATATTTATGACCTTGCTTATTTTCTATAGGAAATAAATTTAGCTGCTACTCCGATTGGAAGAATCTTCTTCCTACCCCTTATAGCGACAATCAATCATCTCTAAATGTTTCTAGTGGCTTTTATTTTGTAACGCTAAAAAGGTGCTACTAATAAATGTCTCTGAAATGTTAGAAGAAAAGTCACTAAAAATATTTAGCAATTATTAATTGTCACTATACAAGGGGTTGGAGGAAGATTCCTACAATCCAAATAGGAGCCAAAGTTTGTTCTTTCCTATAGATCCTTCAGTTGGATCTTATCAAGGGCTTAGGAATGAGATATACTGTTAATTATTGTTAGAGGTGTCAAAAGGGCCAGGCCGCCTGCGGACCAGGCCGGCGTGGCCTTTAAGGGTGAATAGTGCGGCCCTTGTCTATATGACCAAAGGCCAGGCCGAAATATTTGGGAAAAAGGCCCGTTTTTGGCCCGGCCCTAAAAAGGCCCGGGTTTGGCCCGGCTCGCCCATTGGCCCCCCCTTATAATTTTTTTCTTTTCTTTTTCTGAAGTCCATTTTATTACATTTTCATCTTTTTGGCATTTTGAATCTTTTTAGTTAAATTAATAGTTTTGGAGGTGTTATTGAATTCATATGATCAGTATTTTCTTTAACATACGCAGTGAAGTGTGAATGTGTGGTGACGATGACGTGTTTTTGATGATTTATGAGTGGGCTTTTATTTAGTGTTTATGTTACAGAATTTGATTTGTGTTCTGCATCACAAGCCAATGGAATAATAATAAAATTTATCACATTTTCATTTTATATATGTTCTAAACATAAATAAAAATTATGTAATTTAAATTTCTTTTTGTTTCAAACAAAAAAAGGTGAATTGAATTCTAAATTTAATTACATGATGTGGGTGAAGTATCAAAGCGCCTTGAGGAATAACATCAAGATTTCCAAAATGAATAACAACAATTTTTGGGGAAATTTTTTTTTGTTGGGTCCGGGCCAAGCCTTGCCATAAATATTAGGCCTTGGGCTAGGGCTTGGACTGGGCCTGTATATCACTCTCATCTGACCCAGCCAGGCCCTTCCCTGTTCCCCACCCCCTCGACCCTGGTCCAAGCCCGTTTTCTTTGTTGGCCTGCTGGGCCGGCCCAAGTCCGGCCCATTGACACCTCTAACTGTTATCTTTAGCTCCAGAATCCAAAGGAAGTTATTTTTTTCCTTTTGTTATCCCTTTTTCATTAACAAAGTTCTTGGACGTTGACAACTACAATTGTCAGTGAGGAAGATTTTGGCCTTAGAAAGCGTTGTGTTCACCTATAAAGTATACGATTAGTACTAAATACAATCACAGCCAACTTAAGTGATTTACAAAAAATCATTTAACACTTGTATTACTCCCATTTCCAACAAATTTGAGTAGAAATGAAGCCTCGTTCGAGCTATCGGTTATTATAGCTCGTATATAAAAACTTTATGTAACCTACCAGGACTATACTATTTGCCACATTTGGTGGCCTTTCATGTAATTTTTCCTGTTATTTCCTGTTTGTAGTAGTAAGGTTGAAATTATCTTATGTTTGGATTAACAAAATATCATAGTTCCTCGTTATATTCATTGTAAATCATTGTTTCAAAGAATCGTTAGCTTATCAACAAAAGAAAAAAAAAAGGTAAAGTGGCTCATTTCCTCCCTCTAATAAAAAATTTGTGAGTTTTCTTTAGAAGAAAAGAGAAGAAGAAATGGAGGAAAAAGTTTCGGCTTCTTTCTGTCTAAATCTTTCACTTCCAAAAATAGGAGAAAACGGAGAGAAATGGGGCTTTGATAAGTAATACTTTAATAATGCCCATATTACACTTGAAATAATGAAAACTCAATTTTTAATGACTTCTAGATCTTAGAGTTGCTTACAAAAATGCACCATTTCACTTTTAAACAAACAATGTTTTGGATGGTAGAGTTGACTCATGGCTAGACATTTTGCTTTCGTGTGACGTTGATTAGATTTAGGTATCCGGATGTTTGTAGTCAATTGATGGCTTGTTTGTGTGAATTTTTATTTGGGCATTAACCCCGATTTGAAACTTATGACAATAGTATAGCATGAACTTTGTAGCCCAAACTATTGTTCGTTCGAGGGTTTAATCCCTTAATTATGATCTCATACAAATAGTCCCTGAACTATTCAACTTTGGCCCGTCAAGTCCTTATCCCACCTCCATTTATTTTTAGCCGTTAGTGTATCCCACGGCTGGGCTATACTCATCTTTTGTCCTCGCATTTCAGCCTCATAATTGTCCTAACTGTTGTTGCAGTCAACCGCCTTCCAAATCGACAACAATGCCAAGAACCATTATCTAAACTGTTGTTGCTGCAAACCACCACCATCCATACTGCCCCATCGCCCTCACCACCACCATCGAAACAGCTGCCGCCCCTCTCGTTGTGTCGTTGTTGTCTCTGAACCAGGGCTTATGTGATGAACACAATGAAAGAAGAATTTTTTGGCACCGGTAATCAACACTGATGATTAGCCAATCTTGGAAAAAGGATACAAACCACCATCTCAATTGATTTATACCAACCACACCGCGTAAAACACAACACAACATAACCTACACACACAAAAAAAAAAACATTCAGAGTTCGACAAAATGGGATAATCTGTAAAGGATCTACTCGCAATCGACCTTCATTGCTGATGAGAAGAGACTGATAGGCAATGAAGCTCAGTTGCATTTGGTGATTGACAAGAATCGGTGTGATAGGTGGCGATGCTGCTAGCTTGTAGCGACAACGACAACGATGGTGGGTCTTGAGGCGATTAGTGCCTTACGATGGTCGTAGCTAGTGCTTGCGATTTAACCAAAACGTTGACTTCAGACAAGATTATGTTGGTTTCAGATGTGGTGGTGGTGCACAGAAGGAAGTAACGGTTGGACGAGTGGTGGTGGCCGGGGTTGCTCTTAGTATTTAAGAACTGTTAGGATTTAAGGACAATAAATACGATGGGTTGTGTTCAGTTAGCGGTCCATAGTGGTGGAAGGGCAATGGTGACGACGGGGATGGTGGAAGGGTGGCGACAGCTGTGATGAGAAAGAATAAAGAATTAGGATTTAGGTTATACGAATGTCAAACGATAGGATTAAACTTTATTAGAAAAACATCTTAAGTTTTTGTAAGAGGGCATTATTATCAGGAGTCTGAAAATGTGAGGAGAAAAGACAAAAATACCCTAACCGTGGGGTATACTAACGACTGAAAATAGATGGTCGTGAAAAAAGGACTGAACTGGTTAAAGTTGAATAATCTAGGGAGTATTAGTATGAATTTTGTAGCACAGAAACTAAACCCACGAACAGCCAATAGTAGAGGGACCATTTCATCTATTTCCTCATATCTAGTTTGTTTCCTTATTAGAATCATGTTGTCCTTTTAGGATAATACTTTATAGTCGTTGTTAGAATTAGCATAATGTGATATAACGGTATATAAGTAATCCGTTGTATTTTCTTTTCTTCTGAATTCACAAATAAGAGTGAGGAATAATGTTTTATTTTCTCTCTTAAACTCACAAAAAAAAGAAAGAAAAATTATCTTCTTTTCTGTAATTTTTTTAAAAAGAGAAAGAAAAACTAGTTTTACAAGGCTGCGAGACTAATCTTTGAGTTCACCAAGCTAATTGAAACTATAAGCTTAAGCTTTTGACAATAATTTGAAAATATGAGATTAAATCCACACGCGGTTTTACTAAATTGCACATTCCTTTGTCATTAAAAGATTAAAACGTATCATCCCCAACCTTTGTTTCTAGTACCAAACTGGTGTAAATTTATATGCGGAAAAGTAAAATTTCAGTTTCGTCGTAAAAAAAAAAATTGTCATTTAAGGTTTACTTTAACTGCTAAAGGTCTCTCAATTGTCGCTATAATAACAATCTAACAATACTTATGAAGCTTAAATGCTACAAATAAACCTCAAATCTAACAGGCCTAGTCTTGGCAATTACAGGATTTGTCATGGTAAAATCAGAGATTTTTTTTTTGTAACACAAATGGCCCATTCACGACCAACAACAAAAGTAAGGTATAGTTCAGAGAATTGTGCGATGATCTTGGGCCTTAAATTTAACGTTTATTTAGTTCTCCTGGTCAATCCAAAAAAAAGTTGGCGTTTATCTTAGTTTTTATTAAAAATGTTGAGAATTGTACATTTCGGCCTATTTAAGCAGCCCAAATTGAAGCCCATCACGTGAAATTACACTTTTTCTCAATAAGAAGCTTCTGTTGGGTTGGGTTGGGTTGTTGGCCCGAATAACCAAGAATTCTTTCTTAACTATACTACTTCTAAAAGTAAGAATTAGTGAAAATTATTTTTTTAACACAAATACTCCTTGAAATTTTGTATATAACATTGGTGCCCTTCAACTATCAGTTACGCTTATCAGTATTTCAATGTGAACCACATCTAAAACCTTTACTCTTCACCTCCCAACTCTTCCTTACTATGTTTGTATGAATAAAGGATTCGTTCAAGAACAAATCCTTTATTTTCTAAGACTCCCCCTATTTCAAAATGTTGCCTGACTCTTTGTCTGCAAGTGCATCAATTCTTATTCTTAACTAGATAAAAAAGATCCATTCCCACAACAAGGTCCTTTCTCATTATTCTCATCTGCGGTTGGCGGCGAGGCTTACGCACCTTAGATGCTTACAGCAAATTGAAACAACAAAATAAAATACTAATAGAAGAAGAAAAGTAATTGACATTTTAAGAAATAAATAAAGTTGAGGAGTTATTTCAAAATGTTTTCTACACTGGTGCTTTGATGTTTCCCAAGTTTACTTATTGATCTTATCTGATATTTTGACTAACTTTTGTATGAAAGTTTTAAGTCGTAGCTTTGATCACATTCGTGTATGCTTTAGCGGACTAATGAAGCAATTCTACTATAGTCTTGGTATAATGTTCAAGAAAGGATGTTGCAGTATTTGATATCAGATGTAATTGAACAAGGTCAACCAACTTGAGTCGACACAGTTTGATGCTAATAATGCATACCATTTTTACATGTATACACAACTAAGGTCATGACACCGATAAAATACTATTGAGGTTTGTTACTTTGGTTAATCATATAACTACGGCTTCATGATTTCATACTTCTTGGTGTTTTTCTTAACCGGAAAATTACCTCACTTCTCTTCCTACCATACATTAACATCGATGTAGGCCGCGCGTGCACTCAACTAGTAACTAGATAAATTGTTACAAATATCCAATAATACGTTACTTTGAATATCATATTTCACAAATTAATTGGACTCTCCAAATCCCAACACCCCCTTTTACAATTTACATAAAGTCTTCAAAGCATCATCAAGACAACTTCAACCAATCAGATGCAAATTTTTCTCTCTTTTTTGTCTTTTTTTTGTTTTAATTGCTCCGTAAGGTTGCAAGTCTCTTTAAAAAAAAAGAAAAAAAATAAACTAGAGATAAATAAATAATAAAGAAAAGAAAAATTTTGCAAATTGTGCCCTGCCACCTTGTTCTTTGTTGTAGTGGTTGGCTCTTAATGCGGCTGAAGGAAGTTGGGCTCTTGTGTCATGGCGTAGCGACATCATAAGAGACTCTTAGACTGTTGAGCGGCTACTCATGTTCATGTTATACGTTAAGTCATCTGATCGTCGAACAAAATAAAACGTAAAATTGAAATCAATCAAGGAAGTTTGACATGCATTATTCTACAATATAGGATTAACGCTCGGCGAAAACAAGCGCGAGAAAGATTAATAAAAATTGAATTAGTCAGTCACGCCTACAGGTCCCGAAAGAAAAAAGATTGTGCAAAAAGAACTGAAGAAAGGGCGGATTAAGGTGAAAAAACCCAAGAATCGAGTCAATTTCAAGCGACTCAGGGCCAAGACTGCCGGTGTGAAACCTGGTACAGTTCGGACAAACTAGTTCAGGTCTCATGAACCAATTAGCCAT
Source organism: Escallonia herrerae (assembly GCA_033070095.1). NCBI lineage: Eukaryota > Viridiplantae > Streptophyta > Magnoliopsida > Escalloniales > Escalloniaceae > Escallonia > Escallonia herrerae. The sequence continues at coordinate 130,005 of JAVXUP010002242.1, read as the reverse complement.
GAATTAGAATTATTGGGTTCTCGTTAACTGGCTATTGTCAGTTGTAGAAATTAAACTTCTTTACTTGCTTCACCTTTCCATTTTCAACTCTAGATGATTAACTGGGTCTGTTCTATATTATCCAGGCTATAACTAGCATGTCACGTATGGATGTGTAATTCAACTGGTTTATGCTTTTCTTTTTCTTGTTAACGCTACTTGTTATTGTTAGCGTTAAGGCTTATTGTGTTAACGTGTTGTCTTCAATTAAGTATGGTCCCTCATACTTCATGTGTTTCAAGATTTTTGTTTTACAACTCAAATGATGGTGAGTACATCGAATTACTTCAAGATGTAGGTCTTCAAATCATATTCCAGGAGTCTGCCGGATGTGTCAAATGGATTGAGACGGAGGAGTAGTTTGATGAAGTTATTTAAACAACTAGTCATATTGCATGGTGCGAAATGAGGTGCAGTGTGAGACAAGATCATCACTGCAAGCAATACACATAAGAAAATATGAAGGAGATGTGGCTCAAGATTTTAGGGAAGGAAGAAGTAGAAAGAGCTGAACCACTACAGAGAGTATGATCGGCTTTTGGGACAAGTATCTAAATTCCTAAACTTAAAGCGCTTAAATGGGTTGTAGGCACTGTCATAGGTTCTTGCAAATGGAAGTGTGCAGGATACATTACCAATAGGTAATCGTGATCAAGACATGCATGGAAAGTCTTGCCAGTTAATGTCTGCCTATCTCGTCTAACTGTTCATTGAACATACTTGGGATCCCATTGAGTATCATGTATCGAGTTGCATTGGCTAGCTCCTCATTTAGTGCATCAATTTAATTGAAAGGGTCTCATTGATATATTCGATAATTTTGCTTATTCGAACAAAGAATAAAGTTGGAAAATCGAACATGGGATGGTAGAAGTCTTGTGGGAATCAACGTATGCACATTGGAATAAGTCTGCCTATTGGAACCTTTGCCAGACACCACTGAAGCAGTTGCCTTCTGCAGTGTGCGGTCATGATGGGGATTTATGCGCAGCTCACAACTTTAACAAATTTCCAAGCGCTAATAAATTACCTGTAAGATAATTCCTCTTGTTGCTATATCTCTTTTTTATACTGAAATATCAGCGCTGATATATTTGGTAGGTTGTTCATTGTGAAATTATTATGACTTAAGAGCACTTCATTTATACAGGTTTGAGTACTTAACTCCCATGTTCATATTGCTTTTTCTATATGCTTAAGATTGGAAGATGTATATGTCGTTATGTAACTAGTAGATAGCTTAGGTCTGAGTTGTACTGATTGATTCATTTGATTTGGTTGTCATGTTCTGGTATATTGGCTTGCATTTACTTTTAATGAGTATACTCTGGTTATGTTAATGTAGATATCAATGACGCCCTCAACAATTTTCCCCTGAACTAGAATGTTACGGAAAGAGGAGCTCCTACCTAGTGGCAAAGTACTAAAGCCCACAAGGCAAATTAAGCTGGTATATACTTGAAAATGCTTTTGGTGCTCCACTTGCAACGCTAATAGGCAAAGTTGTGCGAGGGAAGATGTTAGAAGTACACAAGAAAAAAAAATAATAAAAGAATGTAAAAGGCCTATAGTCTACGTGATCGTTTCCCTCAAGTGCAACAAGAAATTTCCTTTGCCTAGGCATCGTTTGGAGGAGGAAAAATTCTGGGCTTCACCATCCAAGGTCTGGTTGATCGAGGTGAAGGAACTATGTATGAAGTGCTTGTATCTCTGAAATTCCTTTACTTCTATCATGAAATGTTTTAAGGATATAAGGGTGTACTCTCTTGGTATGCAATGCCAAAACTGACAGTTGCGAACGATATCATACCTATTGTAGTTCAGGGTCTCGTGTTGAGAAATTAGTTGTTCCTTGTTTACCCTTTGACAAGGAGATTTTATTCAATTCCCTCGCTTTCTCTAATGTTGTGATAATGCTCCCTTTTTGCTATAAGTAATTGTGCTTCTGATAATCAGGAGCTCAACATTGCAGGGAGTGCGGTGGATTTGCTGCAGTTTCATGTATGCTTCTTTCCATTGTATCTTACTCCAACTTTCAGACAATGATTTCAGAAAATTTGATGATGTAATATGGGAGGAGTCAAAAGCAGATTTAAATTTGGAAGTGAAATTCATGAAACATATCAGCCACATAGGAATTAGCAAAAAGCAACAACTAACGTTTTGCATATACTTGAAGCACTAAATCTTTGCACTGACTACTCAATCACTTTCCGATGACTGTGATATGGGGTTTATAGATTGAGATACTGCGCATATTGAAGCTTGTAAGCATGTGAGATGCATGATGGTTTTGCCAAGATATTTTCTCATTCCGATGTTCGTTAAAGCAAGTGCATAGATAATTACATTGAATTGAATCATCGCGCTTGTATTTGCACAGTGGCAGCTTTAATTCTCCAAGTTGCATCCACCTATAAGTACATTTGGTTTTGTCTCACTTCACAGTATTTTGTGTGTAGACATTGTCCAGTAAGTGCCACTCGAAGGTTCCAGACATAACCGGTTCAGGTCCACTTTGGTTACAGTAGTCATAACCACATAATGTTGTTGGCCATTGATCCATTGCTAACCTTTCAAGTTGCTCACTTGAATGGTTTAAAATTTTGGGAGGGCTCTATCCCACTGTTGGAGGAGTATGTAATCCCGACCCTCATTAATGTGGATAGGTAGATTTAGTTAAGCAGCGGAAATGCATATTTGGTGAACGAACATTAATGAGGGGATAATATTAGCATATATGAGTCTGGATTTGTTCTGTCCCTGTAGGACTATTATTTCCTTTATAGTTATTCCTGTGTTATTCTAGCAGCATGTGTGTAGGACGCTTGGCTACCGGGAAGGTCAAGTAGATTTCAGATTTCAAGAAGGGGTTGTACTCAGTTTTCTATTCTACCATAAAGTCTAGTGGAAGTATGTTAACGACCTGCTGGGAGGGACAAACTACATCTATCTAGAGGTGATACATCCGTTAATCAAGCGCTTGCTTGTTGCCAAGTTGTCTTTTAATCCGGCTGTTAAGAATTTGTCGCATATCACTAATTTCGGGTAAAAGTAAGAAGAAAGCATCTTTAAAGAGTATGTAAATTGGAAAACGTTTCCAATCTCTTGAAACCACAGTTCTGCATTCACAAGAAGAACCAGCATGGAAATTAAAGCTGCAGTGGAAGTAGGAAATTGACTACAACCCTTTCTAGCATTAGCAATGAGAGAATGAAAAAGAAGGAATAGAAAAGCAGGGTACTGGTGCTTCTGTGCCAGATCTTGCCTCTCTCATAACTGACATTCTTTCTAGACTTCCTGTCAAGTGTATCTTTTCCTGCAGGTATATTTGCAAAACTTGGCATGAATTACTCTTGGACCCTTATTACGCCAAAACAGATATCATGAGACCACCCTTCACTACTATTCTGCTTTCACTCAATAGTTTTATATACTTTCTTGAGCTTGCAGAGGACGATGAGTATAGTTGTCAGCCGAAGAAATTGAACACCCAATTTTACCTCCCAGATTTAGAATTAGAACTTTTGTGCTCATGGAATGGCTTGATCCTTCTTTCGCACTACTTCTCTAGGAAGAAATCCCTTCACATAGGTAATCCTATTATGGGAGAAGGCCCTTCCTGTACCCAAGAGAGAGAAGCATGTTCTGAGAGAAATTTACGGATTTGGTTTTAGTCCGGCCACTGGGCAATATAAGGTATTGAAAGTCTCCATTAAACGGGCTCCTGAGGAATCAGTGGGTGAGGTTTGTACTCTGGGAACTGATACGTGGAGAAACTTGAGGACTACCCCATATCCTCTTGGTGGGAAATTAGCCAGTGCCAATTTGAATGGAGCCCTTCACTGGATACATATTGGAATGCATTCTTCTGGACTTCTGTTTTCATTCGACATTGAAAAGGAGAGAGTACAGGCACTTCCACCACCTCCGGCATTTACATTCGAACGTTGGTTGAGCATGGGTGTTCTAAAAGATTCTCTTTGCATATTTGACAATTCCCCGTCTTCACAGCTTATTATATGGTCAATGAAACATTATGGAGTTGCGGTGTCTTGGATGAAACACTGCATTGTGAAACTCTCAATTCCATCTATGCTACCCTATTGTTTGCTTCGACCACTGACGGTTTGGAAAGGTTTATGGTTCTCAAGTGTTCTCTTCAGCCATTCCATTAAGTGTTGAAGCAAACACCTTCTTCCCAAACTTTCTATTGCTGAAGGATGCTTTGGAGTCGTGATCGCAAAGGCTTGAGGATTACAAATGCCAAGTGGAAGTAGGTAGATAGTATTTTCAGTTTTCAGTTCTTTAATGCACTAGAAACTTGTATGCTTCGTTGTACTTAGTTGTACGGAATATATTTCTTTTATTTCATTGTTGCTTTAAGACACGAAGTTTTATAATGAATGTCATGTGATATTCCAATTACTGTGGCAAAGGAAAAAAATGACTGTTCCAGTGCTCGTTTGTCTTGGAGTTTAGAATTGTATTGAACCCCAACCCTCGGACCCAATACATGTAAAATTAGTTGGGAGGTGGTAGTATTAGAGTTTCTTTATGGATGAAGGCTCTTTTTAGAAGAGACTGCTAGATTGTAGCTTAGTTACAGGATTCTCTCATGTTACTGACGTTCTTGCTCCAGAACTTTGTTCCCGAACCTTGCACCTGTTTTTTCCTTCATCCCAAAACCCACTATCCTATTGAAGCTCCTGACTCTGGAACTGCCCACAAGCTTCTGTCCACACCCATGCTCCATGCAAGTAAGGATAATACGTTTAGTAGGGTCCCCCTTGGGTGGATTTTGATGCCTCACGTTTGTGCTTTGGTGTTGGCGTAAGGAGGAATATAGATATTTGGTCGCTGAGTTACTGAAAAAGATATGTTTCCAGACAGGGATAGCGTCTGATTAGATTTGGTTGGCTTCTTGTTGTGTAGAGAAGCAACTATATGCTCTTTCGTATAAATCATTAAAGATGGCAAGTAGAGAGGCTATAACATCGATAACGGAAGCAACTTAGAAGAAACTTTTATTACTAGGAGTTGGAAGTGGTGAACATGCTTTCAGTCCGAGGTGGAATTTTGTACTTGATTACAGGATATGCTTTGATGAAGGCCGGCTAAGAAGAGGATTATTTTATCCATTCCTTTTATCTCAGAATAGGAAGGCAGGGGAAAGTGTTGTAATAGGAGAGATAATTGGCACTGCTGGTGGTTGATTTTCAGCATGTGGGGGGTGTTATGACAGCAAGAAGAAGTGGTTTTAGGGCTTGACATTAGTCCTTTTTTAATGAAACAACAAAAAACAGAGAACAAAACAGAGAGATGGGTATTCAAGAAATCTGATCTGATTCACATAGCTCCTTTAGTAAGCTTACACTATATTTATATGCAAAAATACATCCAAGTAATGACTGACAAGTGGTTAACTAGTTTTCATCTAAACTTAACCAGAGTTACATAACTTAATATGAACTAGAGTAAACATCATAAACAGCAGTAAAAAATGAACAGAGCAGCAACTAAGCATTAATCCTAACATTCTTCCCCTTAATGTTTTGTTGCTGAACTCCCAAAGCTTGTCTCAATTCTTGAAACGTTTCTTTTGGTAGAGCTTTCGTAAAGATGTCTGCCACTTGTTCTCCTGACTTGCAAAATTCAAGTTCAATTTCCCCTTCTTCAATAGCTTCACAGATGAAATGATACTTGAGTGCAATATGCCTGGTCCTGTTATGAAAGACCAGATTCTTGGCCATTGCTATGGCTGATTTGTTGTCACAAAACAACTCAGGTTTCCTTTCTTGCTTTTGGCCAAAGTCATGAAAAATTCTTCTAAGCTAAATGGCTTGAGAGGTTGCAATTGCAACTGAAACATACTCAGCTTCAGATGAAGATTGAGCAACACTTTGTTGCTTCTTTGAAAGCCAAGAGAATATTCCACTTCCAAGTGTAAAACAATAACCTGAAGTACTCTTCATATCATCTTTGCATCCTCCAAAATCACTGTCACAAAAACCTATTAGCTTAACTTCTTTGTTTCTTCCATTCATGATACCATAATCAATGGTACCTTGGATGTATCTGAGGACTCTCTTTGCTGCTCCAAGATGAAAATGGCTGGGTGTTTGCATAAATCTGGATAGGAGACTTGCTGCAAACATAATATATGGTCTTGTTGCAGTAAGATATAACAAGTTTCCCACCATGCTTCTACAAAAGGTTGCATCTACCTTGCTTCCACCATCTTCTCTCTTTAATTTCTCCCCCACAATGAGTGGTGTAGCTTTACGATTGTAGCCATACATTCTGAATTTTTTTAGCATAATTCTTTTGACAAATAAAGACACCTTTATCATCTTGATGAATCTCCATGCCAAGAAAATGTTTGAGCAGCCCCATATCATTCATTTCATACTTCATCATCTCCTTTCTAAAATCTTTGATCATCGCTTTTCACTATTTCCCATAAAGAGCAAATCATCAATATAAAGAGCAACAATGAGAATACCTTTCTCACTTTGATGTTTTACATAAAAGGTAGGCTCACTTTCACTTTTCTTGAAGCCTTTCTTAGTGAAATAATAATTTATTTGGCTATACCATGCTCTAGGTGCTAATTTCAGCCCATAGAGTGCTTTTTGCAACTTGTACACTCTTTCTTCATCTCCTTTAATCACAAATCCTCGAGGCTGATCTACATAGACTTCATCTTTCAACTCTCCATTCAGCAATGCAGATTTGACATCAAGTTGATATAGTAACCACCCTTTGCTTGCTGCAAATGCCATCAAGGCTCTAACGGTATCAAATCTTGCTACCGGAGCAAACGTTTCATGAAAATCAATGTCGAGCTATTGTGCATAGCCCTTAGCAACAAGCCTTGCCTTCTTTCTTTGAATCGAACAAGCCTTGCCTTTTATTGCTTCATCAAAGCTTTCTGGTTCAGTAGCACATAAGTTACAAGTTTGATATACATCACTCAAACTTCTCATTCTTCTTGGAGTTGAGCTTGTTGATGATGAGCTTGATGATGAATCTATCCTTGGTGTATTTGGAGGTGAATCTTCATCATTTTCATCTTCATGAGTTGAGTTTTCTTGAAGGACATCCGATGGAACTCCTTGTTTCTCAACTTTTTGGTCCTCCCAATTCCACACAGCATTTTCATGAAATAGCACATCACGGCTAATGATGATTTTATTACTTTGCAAGTTGTACAGCCTATAGCCTTTTGACATTATGCTATAGCGAACAAATATGCACCTTTCACTTGCTTCATCTAGCTTACTTCTTTTCTCTTTTGGCACTTGAGAGTAACAAACGCTTCCAAACACTTTAAAGTGTCTAACGGATGGTCTTCTTCCACTCCATGCTTGAAATGGAGTTTGATTCAACACAACTTTGGTCGGTGATCTATTAATTAAATACACAGCTGTATGCACAGTTTCAACCGAGAATAATCTAAGAATTCCTTTGTCATGCAACTTTGATTTTGCCATCTCCATAACCGTTTGATTTTTCATTTCAGACATACCATTTTGCAGTGGAATGTAGGCAACTGTGAGTTGTCTTTCCACTTCTTCATCTTCACAGAATTTATGAAACTCATTTGAAGTGTATTCCTTTCTTTGTCACTTCTCAAGAATTTAATGAAACAACCACTTTGCTTTTCAACAAGGCATTTAAACTTTCTAAACACACCAAAAACTTTAGATTTTTGCCTCATGAAGTATACCCATATCATATGAGTATAATCATCAATGAAAAGAATGAAGTACCTATTTTCAGCATTAGAGAGAGTTTGCATAGGTCCATAAACATAAGTATGGACTAGCTCAAGCTTCTCTTTTGCTCTCCATGCTACTCCTTTCGAAAATGGTTCTCTATGGTGCTTGCCAAAAGCACATCCTTCACAAACTTCAATTTTTTCTTCTATAGTGGGGAGGCCTTGCACCATGTTTTCTTTATGCAGTAGCTTCAGATATTTGAAGTTTATGTGACCAAACCTTCGATGACATAACAATGAATCTTCAACAATTGAAACTTTCATTGCAAGTCCACTTGTATATCTGAAATTTATCAGAAACCTTCTGTTTTTCTTCATCTTTATCTTTGTTACAACATCTTCACTCCCTTTTTGTCATAACTTAAGCAGCACTTGTCTTGGAATTGAAGTGTGTAATCATTCTCCAAAAGCTATCCAAGACTAAGCTGGTTATGCTCCAAATCTGGAACCAAAAGAACATTTTGTATAAATCTAGTCCCCTGCTTTGTTTGAACACCAATCGCGCCTTTGCCTTGTACTTCAACTATAGTACCATTCCCAAGCTTCACTTTGGTGTTGCTACTAGTGCTGTCCATGTCGAGAAAAAAACTTTTTTCTCTTGCCATATGGTTGCTACAACCACTGTCTAGGAACCGCATCTCATCATTTTTCTCTGTTGCACTTTAACATGCATATAATAAGCTTGCTTCACTCTCTTTGTCTTCTAAGAAGCTTGCTTGTTGATGCAATTTCACTATACAATCTTTTTGCACATGGCCAAACTTCTTACATCTATGACACTGAAGTTGTCCCATGAACCAACAATCTTTTTCATCATGACTCATGTTTTTACAAACACCGCAAGGTTTTGAATGATTCTCAGAATTATAACTTCTACCAAAGTTGCCTCTGCCTCTTCCTCTATTTTTGCCTCTTCCTCTATTTTTGCTTCTTCCTCTTCCATATCTTCCACCTCGACTTGATTCTCCCTTAGGTTGATCAAAGATCTGTGGTTTTCTTTCCTGACTCTTACTGCCAACATTGAGCTTAGATTAGAAGGCACTCTCTATAGCTTTTTCAGCGTGTCTTGCCATTCTTTGCTGCTATTTTATCATTGGTAACACTAGGAAGGAGCACTTGATGATTTTTAGCTGATCTTATATGTGCAAGAAGAATGTGGGTTGTGGAGTCAATTCATTGTTTCGTGTTTCATTACATGATGGAGAAATTTGTGGTTTACTACTGCTAAGGTGGATGTTGGTGCCTCTAATGTCTTCTATGTTGCAGCTTTTGGTTCTGGAAATTTCTCTTGACAGCTTGTGTTCTGCGTTCATGACTCTCCTCTTTTGGCTCAAGGAGGAGTTTTCAGGATCAGGTAAGTTGCATGAATGGTGGAGAAATTTGTGGTTTACTTGGCTAAGGTGGATGTTAGTGCTTCTAATCTCTTCCATGTTGCGACTTTTGGTTCTAGAAATATCTGTTAACATCATGCTTTCTTCATTCTTGACTCTCCTCTTCTGGCTCGAGGATTTTCTAGGATCAGGTAAGCTGCATGAATGATTTTTGCTCTTGTCCACCTAGCTAATCATTTTGCTAGTTTGTGCTGAGATGTTTGTGTTTGCATTAGGTGGAGAATTTCTTATTTAAAATGGATGCTTTCGTGGTGATTTGGTGTTTTCCTTCTAATTGATACTTGCCTCCATATAATTTAAAAGATGAAGAGAAAAAGGCTTGAAAATATGGAACGTATGTAATTGCTCATGTCACAGCCTGACTTGTTGACAGAAGTTAAACTTTCTAGTTCAGACACTGGCATCACCATGGAAATTATGGATTTTCTTTAAATATGAAGTTTGGATATGGATATTGCTGATGTCTTGGACAATATTCAGAATCCACACCCACCCCTCTACACCTTCATTCCCTCTCCCCCTCTGGTATATGTATTTGAGAACTCGGGATGTCACTAAGGCAGGAATCACGCCTTTAGGTTCTCGTGCTTCCACTCATTTATCCTCCTGTCAGTTAGGAGTTTTTCTTGTTTAATTTTCCAATTTAAATTTTCTATTTGATGCTCCCCATCATGTTAAATGACTCTTACTTTGTAACAAACAAGATGGCAGGGAGGTGTTAATTATTCCTTAGTATCACTTGGCAGGGTAAAGTTTCCCCAGAATAAGATCATACATACTTCAGTGGTCATGAGATTAACAATAAAGAAAACCCATGGTTACGATGCATCATTCTATCATGTTTTCTTCTTCTTGAAGGTTGAAGTAAACGGCTAAAAATAGTTATATCTGCAGGGAGGATTTATGTACCAAGGTCTGATGAATTCCGTTGTTTGGCATGTATTGTTGTTGGAAAAGGGAAAAACATTGATGTGTTGGTGTTGATAAATATGAAGTAGCACGATGTGAGACCGTGTTAATTGTTCATGAGCCACCCTACGACCTTTAATACGACCTGGGGTTTACTTAAACAGTTGCTTTCAGGAAGGAAGCTAGAGTTGTTTTAGAATTCTGGTCTCCAGATCGTCTAGATATTTATGTACTTCCTAATTTGAAATATCTCTTACAATGGTGTTGCCTGTTGGAAGGTGGGACTTTTGGAGCCAATGCACTTGCCCCGGTATTTTTGAGTCATTCCTTCGTTGTACGTTTGTCTTTTCATCACATATTTCTTCAGAACATGTCATATTGAGACATAGCTAGTTCTGAGGTTTGTTATTATTATGATGACTAATCAAAATTGAGCTTTGTCAGTATGGTTAATGATAAAAATAGTAAATACAGGGGTTAGTTACTCTAGTCTATCCCTTTTGCGAGTGATGAAGAAGTTGACGGGAAGTCAATTGGACAAGTGAGGATTTTTTATTTCCTCTGATTTTGTTGGAAAAGTACAACTGTGATCCCTATGTTCATCTGATTTACTTGCAAACTACTTTACCCAGGCTTGTGAAAACCATCTGCTTTGGCTCATAAGACCACATACTTACTTTCAGTTTCAACTTCCAAGTAACCCAGAAACACAGACGACTCATTTCACCTAAACATAAGATCTCTCCGTCTTTCCAAAGTCTTGTAGGTATATATTTGACACCATTTGACCTTGGCGCGATCATAAGTTGTCAAAACACGATCTTTAACCCAAGATTCAGCATATACGATAATCCCAACCTGGAGGACGTGACATTTTGCTGATTCACTTTACCCCAATTCAAATGTATAGATAACATCGAAGCTTCTCCTAAGAAGAGTTGCGTAGCATTCCTCAGGGAAATAGGAACATGAGAATCTGAAATTGACATTCTCTGTAATGGACTTTCGAGTGTACAACGTAATTGTGCTCATTTTTCTTAATAGCTTAAGCTTTGAGAGCACCTTAACACTTTTCCAGTTTTCCATGCAATGCTTATGACATTATGCTCCTTTGTGGGTGGGGGGTGGCAGCAAAGGCCATACTCGTATGCTACAACAATTGAAGGTTAGGGCAAAAGGAGATGAGAAGCACAACAACACCATGCCATCGAATATTTGGTGCGGGACAGATTTAAGAACATCACGTTACTATTCTTGGCTCTGCAATGCCATGGAAATTTGTCCAGAGGTGAGAGAGAAATTTTGGTTGCAAACTTGAGTTGTTGAAATATGTTACAACCCTGCAACAACTGTAACTAGTGGTTGTTAAATATTTTTAGTGTAAGTTTTTCAGTGAACCATTGCTAAGGTTTGTCGCTGATAGATATAGCAAGTGTTAGCTATTGCTGTTTACAACCAAAACCTTTCCACCCATTATTGAAGCCTTCTCACTAATGAGTACTCGTACGCTTCTAGGTCTCATGTTAGTTCCCGACTTTAATTGATGTCGTCACCTGTATTTATTTGTCACCAGTAGAAATCGTTACTACAATCTTGGGTTCTCTAAAATCATTTCTTTTTTTGCTACAATTATATCTAGCGATGTTTGGAGTAGCGTGAGTAGTATTTGATGTTGAGCCAATGAAGACTAGATAATTGTTACCGAGAGGCTAACAAAAGCATGGTAGGAAATGACTCTTATCTTCTACTGTCCAATCAAAAAAATAAAAAGGAAAAAAAGAAAAGAAAAATCTTTTACCATGAGAGCTTCTAGCGATAGTTTGAACACAAAGTGACACTTGTGTTGAAATAGTCTTAATGTGTGACGTTAGTTTAGTGTGGGATTCATCCTCTTGGAATTGTTTTTAGTTGCTTGTTATTCGAGTTTTCCCTTTTTGCTTTAGTATTATCGTTCATCACCTCTCTTTGCATCTAAGCCTACTAGTGCCTTTTATAAGCCAAAATTATATCTAGCTTTAGCAACTCCAATCATGGGTGAAATATAAGGGGCGACAAGTTGAGGCTAGAGGTGTCAAAGGGCAGCGCTTGGGTCGGCCCAGCCTGGGCCCAGAGGGCCAAAAAATGGGGCGGGCCATTTAAGGCTTCGGGCCTTAGAAGCTGGGTCGGGCACAAATCTAAGAAATGGAGGCCATGTCTAGGCCCAAGCCTTAGCCCCTAACTTTAGGGCCGGGCCCGGGGCCCTTTTTTTTAATTTCTTTTTTTGTGTTGCAAAAATATTAATTCACGAAATAAATACAATTGATAGGCCCTAAACCATTCAATATCTCTCTCGTGGTTAATGAAGTTCCTTAGAGCTTTATTGTTACTCTATTTGAGAATATTGATTAGCAACAAAGAGTAATTTTGTTCGCAAAAAAACTTTTAGTCATGAAGTTTTTTTGTTATCTAAACACAACAATGTATACCTATAAAACTATTTTCAATGACATCTCTAAAAATTTCACTCAAACATACCTCTAGCTTTGCATTTTACGTAGTATTAGGTATCTCATTAGAAGCATGCATCATTAGACCACTTTTACCATGAACTTTCCTGTGCTTTCTTGAGTTATGTCCCTCATATTCATTTCCTAAATTGTATTGTTTCTAATTCCTAGACAATCAAACATATATTTTCTCTTCATAATTCCATGAAACTAATACAGCCTTGCAAGTAAAAGTAGATAAAGAGGTAGGAACCATCATCATGAGCTGAAAAGAAATGTGCATGTCCAAAAAGTTAAATAAAAAGGAAAAAATATGAGGTAGAGAGAAAATGAGGCGCGAGAAATAAGGGGAAAGAAAAAAAAAAGTAACTCAAAATTGTTTAGGGCCAAAGGGCCGGGCCAGAATAGGGCTGAAAAGAGGGCCAGAATCAGGCCTGGGGCTGGGCCTGACCCGGGTGCCAAATTTAAAAAATATTAGGCTTGGCCCTAGCCCTGGCCCAAGGCCCTACTGGTTAGGGCCAACACTATTCATCTTTAGGGCTGGGCCAGCCCGAGCCTATTTAGGGCCGAGCCACCCGGCCCTTTTGACACTCCAACTTGGGGCCATGACTACTCTTAATTTTTTTTTGGGATTAAGTAAAATATCTTATTAATTCAATCACAATTGACCGTAATTGGGAGTCCTTGTCTCCCAAGTCAGTATATTTGTGTTTATTCTTCTTTAACTCATACAACACATTCATTCTAGTAATCATAACTCTACCTAAAGAGGTGAATCGACAAAAAAGCGAAACAAGTTAATCACCTACGGGTAGCAAGTCAAATGACTTGCATGTACATTTAAACCCGTTTTGTTCTAAAACTGTACATAGTGAAGAAATTTAAGTATTGAACTAAAATTTCACTTTTTACATCTTACTTACGGCAATTTTCCTTTTATTGACTATTTTTTGTTGGTTTGGTAATTATTCTTATATAATTTCAATTTTGGTAAATTCTCTATTGTCATAAATAAACAGTATATAGCAAATCAGTAGGTGCAAATTTTTTATTTGAATACTTATGTGTATACTTTGCTCCCCTAAACATAAGACTCCAGATTCACCCCTGTAGCCATCTTGAGGAGGAGGCATGACCCCCTGATTTAAGACCGTTAATTAATTGCTTTGCTTATCTTAGGCCAGAGATATGACGTGGTTGAGAAAGAAAGCTCAATTCTTGTATGCAACAGAGGGTAAGGCGAAAATTTCTCGCTCTATGTACTTTTTAAAAGAAAACATTGCTTCCTCCCCTCTATTCTGGTTTGTAGAGCCAAACAAAAGATCCTTCGGTGACATTCCTTCTTTTTACAAAAAAGAATTTGACGGTTATCTAGGTTGAAGGATTGTTCTTCCTATCTTTTATATAGCGACAATAAATAATCGCTAAATATTTTAGTGGCTTTTATTTAGTGAGGCTAAAAAAATGCAGCTAAGAATTGTTGTTGAAAGTGTTAGGAAACAAATCCCCTAGGAACATTTAGCGACTATTTATTTTCACTATATACGGAGTTGGAGAATGATTCCTACGATCCGAACAACTCTAGCAAAATTGTCCCCTAGAAGGAAAGAAATGACCTTTTAAGCCAAAATATTCGTAGAACTAGTCCCAAAATATTCGTAGAAGTAGCCCGAGAGAGAGATAGGTCCGCATATCCTGGACGAACACTGAGGAATAACAGAAGTAAAGACATTTCTTGAGTTATGACAAGGACTTCATTCATATTTCCTTTGCCTCGATCAACTGAACCTCCAATTGTGAACCCAAAACTTTCCTCCTTCAAAACCTTTACAAGCTTACGAAATTCCCATTTGCCCCGTAGCATAACTCTTCATATTCTCTTTGTAAGTGGAGAAGTGAAAGAGTTTCATTTATATGTCGTCTGAACTTGCCTCTTGTCACCCGAAAGAATTGAGGGGTAATAGTTAAAGGAGATCAGTCATCACTAGCTCTATGAACACCATCCCATGCATTTGAGATGAACAATATAGCACTAGAATGGTTTTCAACCATGTAGAGTTCAAACCTTGAGGGTCACCTCAAAAGTTTGAGCACAGATCCCAGGGATTAATTTTCTTCATTTCCCTTTGAATTTACCATATTGCCCACCCTAGTGTTTTGAGCTCATTGCTGATGCAATGAAGATGCAATTTGCAATCAGAGAATTTATCAGGCCTGATAGATTCCTATAATTTGAAATATGTTGAGAAATTATCTGGTGTTTCTCTCTCTGTACGTGATGCAGCAATTCACATGAAATCCAGCTTCCATCTTATTCTAAGGCTTGTTTCTGACGATCGTTATAGCTAAAAAGAACTCCTTTATGTTGTTCTAGTGGAAACCTGAGGAGACAACATAAGAAGATTTAATCCATCCTGGGAGGATATAAAATTGATTTCCTTGTCTTCACAGTCCTTGACATAAATCTAAAATAGCTGATACGTGTCATAAATTTGGGTACTTCATTTCCTAAATGAATTTTCATTATCCTTTTTTATGCTATGCGAGGAATAAAACTTTTCCACAAGTCTAGAAATATCGTCAAGTTTAAATAACCTATTCTAATCCCTTGGATAAAATGCTGAGCTAGCGTCAATAGCTCAACTGCGTTTGTGTTATGTAGCGCTTACAACGTAGAATATAGAGCTGTTATGAAATCATCAACTCGAAAAATATATTATCGGGTAAAGTGATTATGACGAGCTCTACCTCAAACCCCATGTAACAAGAGCTCAACTCTGGAATCTCTATGTTGTGCATTTGACAAAATGATTTGATAAAGATTGTCGCATTCATTATCCTTTAATACTTGAATTAATGTCTTGTCATCACTAGCAAATGCATTGAATTTAGAATATGTATTTTGTGATTTTAGCTGCAGAGCTCGACAAAGGTCATCAATGCTGCCTAAAATCTATATCATAAGAGGTAATGATAAATAACTTTAAAAGACATCTTAAAGTCCAAACATGAATCTGTGTGTGCACGATGATTGAGTTCAGTCCCATGAGTGATGACATGCTTTAGCGCGGAGCGAGTTGTTGAGTACATATCTACTAGGCTACAAATAGGATCCAATTGGGAACTCTATTGAATATCACTAGGCCTTTGTATTGTACAAATTAAACCAAGTCTTTTTCCTGACTCAAGCTCATCAATAACGAGGAAATTTGAAATCTGATGTGCTTTAGCTTCCCTTGATTTTTCTAGAGGTGTCAAAGGGTGTCAGACTTAGGCCGGCCCAGCCCAGGCATAGAGGGCCAGAAAATGGGTCGGGCCAAACAAGGCTCGGGCCTAAGAAACTGGGCCAGGCCCAAGGCTGGGAAGTCCAAGCCCAAGCCCTAGGCCCTAACTTTTGGACCAGGCCCAGGCCTACTTTTTTTTATATTCATGTTTTGTGTTACGAAAATATTAACACACGAAATAAATTTTTTGATAGGCCCTCCTCCTTTTATCCGGGCTTGGGATCGGCTGCTTGTAATTTTGGGAAAACAAGAATCATTAGCAGATGATTAGTTAAGCATTTTCATCTAATCTATCTGCTCCTACTTTCTCTTATCAAGCATTTTCCATTTTCTCTTGACAATCCTCTTATTGTCTACCCAATGCTTTTTTTTTTATTTTGTATTATCTCTAGAAACGAGAGCATGCTATCAGCTTCTTCCAGCTGGAGATCAAGCAGTCTGCTACTAGCCTCATCTGAAAAACATCTGTGAATGTATAGTGGGATTCATCTTCTACACCAGTTGTTCATCCCGCAAATTTTGTTACACTTTAGTATGTAGCTTGACCATAATCCTTTGTATCATCTATTTTGATGCCTTGTTCCATATCCTCACTTTTCTCGTTAAAAAGTACATTAGCAACAAAACATAAATTTCTTAACAACGAACGAGAGCGCGAAAAGGCATAATATGTTGTAGAATTCAGCATTACCATAATACTAAGAATATTATTGCGACACTGTCCATACAATTCCTCGAGGAATATATGCAACACAACAAAACAAAATGAAAACAATGTGCACTATTCAGCTCAATACAATGGCCAAATGGCTTTTGCTTGAACTAAAAATTTCTAGATCTGATGGCAATGATGGGTGATGTGTCCAAGAGATG
Source organism: Escallonia herrerae (assembly GCA_033070095.1). Lineage (NCBI taxonomy): Eukaryota > Viridiplantae > Streptophyta > Magnoliopsida > Escalloniales > Escalloniaceae > Escallonia > Escallonia herrerae. Next base: position 113,240 of record JAVXUP010002242.1, on the reverse strand, counting down.
GAGGATTTTGGTTCGTTTAGTGACGTAATGTTTAATTGCAAGGATGGTATGGTTTCTTAAATGGTGGTTTTTAGCGTGGTGGTGGATATGGCTATGGTTATGGTAGTGTTGTGCCGGTGGTGGTCCTTTACCTTGAGGATAGGTGGTGGTTGAGGTTAGCTAGGTTGCGAATGGCAACGGTTTTAACGAGCTGTGAAAATAGTGGGGTTGGTAGCTAAAGATGGTCAGTATGTATGCATGGTGAGGACGGTAGATGTTGGTCAGGTGGTGGGTATGGTGGAATTAGGAATGGTAGTGGAGATGAACATGGTGCTACCAGAAATTTCACGGCACCCCGTGGTGGTCATGGACTTGTGTAGGCGATGTTTATGGGTATGAGTAGTGGTGAACCAGTGCAAAAAAAAAAACAAAAACAAAAAAAAGACAAAACTAATGAGAACAATTTGGAGTATACTAAAATGAGGCCAAAAATGAAAACTCTTCCGCTTGTTTTCTAAATTAAGCAAAAAAAATAGAAACTTACATGGTATCAAACGCCAACAACACGAGATATAATTGTTAAGAAATAAGATGGTTATCTAATAGACAAAATATTGGAGTTTTCGAAAACAAAAAAACCATACAACTAATTGAGTCGAGAAGAAATTGAAAATGTATAGTCATATGACTCAATAAGAAATACAAAAATGAAATCATTATCGTATTAAAATTTTCTTTTTACTTTTTTTAATTTATCGTTGGAGTAATTGCCTCAGTGCCGCTTAAGTTTCAACTTCTAATGCCCTAAGTCTCTTTTGTTTTTTCGTGCTCGGATAAGTCCAGGGATAAAAATCTGTGTCATGTGAAACCTTCCGTCCACTTATATGAACGGACGGTGTTAAAGCAAGTAAAAATTGGCAATATGACGGGATAAATTGGGAATATCGCTTAAAAAATAAGGTAGAAATGATATCGCTTAAACACAGAGCTGTCTCAGCTGTGTGTTGACGATGAAATGCTATCGCAGCTCTTCATCTGCACCGCCAGGATTGAGCGGCTGGATGGCAATCATGTGGTGGAGGGGATGAACATGGTAAAGGCGATTAAGAAGCCCGTGGCAATTGCCTATTGTAGTCAGCTGTCTTAGATAGGTCGAGATCTGGTTCTAGTGATCAACGGAGATCTGGTGGCCGCCACTTTGTCGGTAGAGACCGGTGGAGATCTGATTGCTAGGGCTTTTCTGTGAGGTGGTTCTAATTTGGGGGGTGGTTTCGATGATGCGCGTACCACATTCGTTTGGTATTGGTGGGTCCGCTTAAGTTACACATGGTGGTGCTTGGGGTCGTTACTTTTTAGGTAGTGATAGGTGGGAGGTGAAGGAACCTGTACTGGAGCTAAAGGTTGTGTAGGTGGAGGGTTCGGCTGAGGTGGTGGTGGAGGAATTGGTGGAAGAGCTGCGGTGGCGGAGGAATGAATGAAGGATCTGTTGGTTAGATACTTTTAATGAATGTCAACTATGTATGGTAAGTAAATTTCTCCCCTTTGGATTTGGTAAAGGAATTGGTAGGGTAAAGGGTGGGGCTGGTGGTGGGGTTTTTGGATGAGACATTGGCAAAGAAGATGGAGAAGGTTTTATTGCTGGTGGTGGCATTGGCGGCAGAGGTTTTGGCAGAAGTGGTGGAGGCGATGACTCCGTGGCTGGTTGTGGTTGGGGGCGGTGATGTTTTGGGGGAGCATGTGGATGGTGGTGGTTGAGGGTAGCGGAGTTTGGATGGTGATGGCGGTGGATGTGGTGGGCATAAGGCAGTGTTGGCCAGTGTTTAGGATAGTTTCTTTTTTTTTTTTTTCTTATTTTTTAAGCGTTCTTCCTAACGTACCCCTGTCATTTTGCCATTTTTAATTGTTTTAACGTCTTTCTTCCAAAAAAGTAAATAGAAGATTTCACAGGACACGGATTTTTACTCCAAGGTCTTATCCAGGCACGACAAAACAAAAGGGATTTGGGAGATTAGCAGTTGAAACTTAAGGGGCGTGGAGGGACTTACTCCTTTATCTTTCGTTTGTATGTTTTCCCAAATTTCTTTTTTTGATTCATTTGCGTCATTTTTTAGCAGGAATATTAAGAAAATTTTAAATCTTCTTCTCATGATAATAAATGAAAATGAAAAAGAAAAAAAGTGAATAGATAATAAAGTGGAAAGAAACAAACAAAATAAATGAACGATATCTGACGTTCAAGGAATATACTGGAGAAATGCTAATAATTTAAGGGCATTTTAGGTATTTTCCCCTTAATATTATCAAGAAAAGCTAATTTGGTGCTTTTGCCCCGATTTTGGGCCTGAAACGGGTACTTGGTTATACTGAGAAACGGATGAGCTTGGTTTTACATTTGCCTCCCAAATCTTGTTTAATTACGTCATCTCAATTCTGCAAAGTAACATACAAGGAAACCAACACAAAGCTTTAAAAAAAGTACTTGACTAAGGGTGTGTTTGGAACCATGGATTTCATGGGATTTGGAATTGAAAATAGAATTCAGCTGTTTGGAATACTTAAAAATGGATTTGGAATTGGATTTGTTGGGATTTCATGGGATTTGGTTTAACATGATGAAATCCCACCAAAAGAGGTTGGATTTGGTGGGATTTGTTTATGAGAAGTGTTCCCAACCTATTCTGGTCGTACTCAAGGGTCCAATAAGGGTCCCATTTCACGCGAACACGTCAACGGATTCAACAGTCAATTCTTCAACGCTTTGAACCGGTCAAAGTGCGGGAGCCTAAGTCACATGCATTCTTTGTTTCACACGCCTCACGTTCGACTTAGTCACCAATTATTTTACATCAACGTCACTCACGGTAGCACGTTTGTCACACCAAAATCACCCGAGAACTTTTTCACCAAAACTATCGACCGACAGCGCAACCGGGGCAACGGGGTCAAGGGGCAAAGGCCTTGGCCAACCCCATGGGGTCGGCCTCGGCCTCACCCAAGGCCATGGGGTCGGCCTCCCATGGGAGGTTGGCTTTGGCCTCCCCCCCCCCCGGTTCTTCACTTTTCGCACAAGGTCCTTTTTTTTGCACTTTGTTCGCTGCGTACGCTTTGTATGTGACTTTAGCACCTTGTTCGTAACATGGGTATGATTCACGTCGACACGATCATCGCAACGCAACTTTCGGATTTGTCATCGCTCATCAAAGCACCTACCGTCGGCGCGCCCGAAGTTCACCAAAAGGGGGAGTGGCCTTGGCCTCCCTTCATGGGAGTTGGCCATAGGCCTTGGCCACCCCTTAGGGTCGGCCTCGGCCTCACCAAGGGGTCCGCCTCGGCCTCCCAAGGAATGGTGGCCTTGGCCTTCCCCCATTTTTGGCCTATGGCCTCCGCTCCCTCGCGCACTTGTTTTCTCAAGTCTTTGCACCTCCGTGATGTTTATGGATGTTCGTGCATGAACCTCGCGACGTCCATCGTGCATCATCCTCCCGACATCCGTCGTCCATCATCCTCGCGACGTCGGTCGTCCATCATCCTCGCGACGTCGGTCGTCCATCATCCTCGCGACGTCCATCGTCCATCAACCTCGCGACGTCCGTCTTCCATCATCCTCGCGACGTCCATCGTCCATCAACCTCGCGACGTCCGTCTTCCATCATCCTCGCGACATCCGTCGTCCATCAACCTCGCGACGTCCGTCTTCCATCATCCTCGCGACGTCCGTCGTCCATCATCCTCGAGACGTCCGTCGTCCATCAACCTCACGACGTCCGTCTTCCATCATCCTCACGACGTCCGTCGTCCATCATCCTCGAGACGTCCGTCGTCCATCAACCTCGCAATGTCCATTGCCGCACTCATGCGCCATCTTCATGATACGTGCCCCAGGCACCAAGTATAGCTCCACGACGTTCGTCGCCGCGCCCGTACGCCATTCTCATCATGCGTGCCCCCGGCACCAACTATAGCTTCGCGACCTTCGTCGCCGCACCACTTTCATAACATGTGCCCCGGCACCAAGTATTGCTCCGCGACGTTCATCGCCGCACCCATGAGCCATCTTCATGATATGTGCCTCGGCACCAAGTATATGCTTCGCGACCTTCGTCGCCGCACCCATGCGCCATTCTTATGACATGTGCCCCGGCACCAAGTATTGCTCCGCGACGTTCGTCGCCGCGCCCATGCGCCATCTTCATGATACGTGCCCCAGCACCAAGTATTGTCTTTGCGACCTTCGTCGCCGCGCCCATGCCCCATTCTTATGACATGTGTCCCGGCACCAAGTAATGCTTCGCAACCTTCGTCGCCGCGCCCGTGCGCCATCTTCATGATACGTGCCCCCGGCATTAAGTATAGCTCCACGACATTCGTCGCCGCGCCCATGCGCCATCTTCATAATACGTGCCCCCGGCACTAAGTACGTTCGTCGCCGCGCCCGTACACCATCTTCATGATATGTGCCCCCGGCACCAAGTATAGCTCCACGACGTTCGTCGCCGCGCCCGTGCGCCATTCTCATCATGTGTGCCCCCGGCACCAACTATAGCTTCGCGACCTTCGTCGCCGCGCCCGTGCGCCATTCTCATCATGCGTGCCCCCGTCACCAAGTATTACTTCGCGGCGTTCGTCGCCGCACCACTCTCATGACATGTGCTCTGGCACTGGGGGCTTCCGTTGGCACCCTTATGGACTATGACCCCCGGGTCACTCCGAGACGGGAGCAGGTCTTCGGAGGGCATTGCACCTAGTCTGCCTGGCAGTTGGGCGTCGGGTCTTCACCACCACTGCCAGGCCTGTGGGACTCTCCAAGGGCTTGGATTGGAGGCTAGATCAAGGGGTTTCTCTGGCCACACCGACGCTCTGGGAGCCAGTCTTTCCAGACAGACAGAGCGACGCTGTGCGGGGCAGACCTGGTGAATATGCGATTCGACAGTCCGTGGAGCACCGACAGCTGTGGACCCCTCGGTGACATGTCACTCCCGGGGAGCTCCAAGTTTCGTGTGATGACATCATCATCTCAACCTCTATAAATAGAGGTCTTGAGAATTCATTTGGAGGTGGACATTTTCATAACACTTTCACTTTCTCACTCTAGAATCCTAGAGAGAAACATATAGGACCCTGACTTCGGACATAAGCATCAGACTGTGACTGTCGTCGTGTATTCACTCTGCACCATCGCCCTCGCAGCACTGCCACCCTCAAGCTCTGTCTGGGAAGCCCTTGGTCTCTGCCCTTGCTCCGCCCTTGCTGTATCTCACATCATCACACTTGGCATCCGAGTCGGACTGCATTCCTTGTGGCACCTCCACGTCGAGTGCGAACCCACTTTCCTTGGCATAAAGAAGTTATCAAAATCAAAAACTTCCTAATCTACCCCTGAAAAACCATCGTAAAAACCTCTGGTAAAAACTTCTGGCAGTAATCGAGCTTCCAAACAGGTATGTCTTCTCTTCCCCTCTTTCTTTTCATTGTATTCAATCAGATACACCTATTTCTCTCTAGTTTAAAGTGGGTTTCGGTGTAATTATTAAAGTTGTCGTCGTCGTTTCGGTGTATTTGTTAAAGCGGGTTTGGGATGATAAGGTGCTAGAGTGGAATGCCGGTGAAGCGCCACGGCGATTTGTGGCTGCGGGGGGGGGGGGTGATTTTCGATAGCAGGGGCGGCACTGGCAAGGAAGCTATCCCACCGCTTTATCCTGTTGCCCTTTTTGGCTTTCCGAAGAAAGATGAAAGGGACACGGATAAGAGCACATAGCATCATAGCATCACTTACAAACCAGATAAGAGCACATAGCATCACTTACAAACTAGATCTTCCTTTCAATCAAAGAGGTGCTTTGGTATGCCGCTCCGCGAGCAAGGAGCGAGAGATTGAAACATAGAGAGCATAGATTCGCGTTGCACTGTGTATGGTAGATGCCGAACCAGCAGTGGAGAACATAGTTGAGTTTGACAGAATCAAGAGGCTTGACTTTTGTTAAGAGAGAAGCAGGTAGCTCCAGGCTTGAGGTGAGGAAATAACGCTGCGTCTCGCCGCCGATGTAAGATAACTGACCAGGAGTGGATGATTCACTCTTGCACCTTTCTTTTAATCGGTGATTTAGCTCTTGAGGGAGAAGAAGGAGTTGACCCCTGACTCACTACCACTGTCGAAGTTACTGGGAAGCCGTAAGTTGTCGAAGGAGTTGACCCTTGATTTAGCTCTTGAGGCAGTGTTTCAGATTGCTGCTCGCTCGTTGCGATGGAAGACAAAATTATCTCTGTCGCACAAACTGCACGACATACTTTGGGAAGAGGTTAGTCCACTGCCACTGTTCTAATTTAAGGTCACCAAAGGTCCCCCTGAACAGACTTTTACATGTACACTTTTAACCAATTAAGGTTAAAGGTTAACAACTGGAACTAGGAAAATCCACACAACGCCAACTAGCCAAATCAAAATTTTGTTTGTTTTAGTTGAATAGGGACCTCTATTGCATCAGAAATCATAATTTACAAGACTTAGCTACAAGCTTTTAGGGGCATTATGATTGAATGTGCTTCATTTAGTTTGCTGGAATTAACAGTGATCCCATTATTATCTCGTGTCAACTCTCACCATTTCATGATTTCATGACTGTGTAAAATAAATAAGCAAGTCTTCCTTTTTTGCAATGGGTGTCAAGTACATCATGGAGCAAAGTTGTACATTATCTTAGTTGTTGCATGGTATAATGCAGAGCTTAATTGCCAGTCAAATTTTGAATTGTTCCAAGGAAGGCTCCAGCGTTTTGTTTTGTAAGACACCCATGTTAGTGGCCCCCATTGACCTCAAAAGCAACCTTGTTTTCACTTATACATTCTTTCATTGTACCAGCATTTTATTTTGTGTGAGTTGCAGATATAAGTTTGTGTTTCTAATTTAGATATTGTATTATTGAATAGATACCATGGATGATTTAGAAGGATTTATACAAATAGCAGTAGCGGGAGTAATTTCTTGTGTGGCATCTTTAGTTATTTTGTTGTGTAATCATCCACAACTTCACTGTATTAATCGGCCGATCGCTGAAGTTCAAATCGAGAGAGAGGTTGCAAGACGAAGGTTAATGCATCAAATAAATTTTAATGAGAACACACGTGATATAATACGCATGGGCCCAGATGCATTTGGGAGACTAGTGTCGATACTTCGAGGAACGGGACGACTAACCGATAATGCATATAGTTGTGTGGAGGAACAAGTTGCCAAGTCCCTTTACATTCTTGCATACAATGAAAGGAATCGGTCAATCAGATTCTTTTTCCATCGGTCAACGGAAACAATTAGTCGTCATTTTCACAAGTTTTTTGAGGGCAATTATATCACTTGAAGATAAGTTCTTTATCCAGCCCGATGGAACTCAAGTCCCTCCAGAAATTCGGTATAACAGTAGATTCTTTCCTTATTTTAAGGTAAGTATTTGTACTGGCTGTCTTTTTGTTAGAGATATAAGTTCTTGAAAAGAAAAAGTAAATAATTCATCTTTTTAGGATTGTGTTGGAGCCATAGATGAACACATTTCCGTGTTAAAGTTTCTAAGGATGAAGTATCAAGGTATAGAGGGAGAAAAGACTTTCCAACACAGAATGTATTAGCAGCGTGCACTTTTGATCTGAAATTCATGTATGTGTTGCCTGGATGGGAAGGATCTGAGATGGTAGAATTCTGGATAATGCAACAAGTAGGGAAGATAAGTTAAAGGTTCCTCAAGGTATTTTTATATATATATATATATATATATATATATATATATATATATATATATATATATCTTATCTATCTAGTTACCAAAAATTTACTAAATTATTAACATAATTCACTTGATTGTAGGAAGGTACTATCTAGTTGATGCAGGGTTTATGTTAAAGTCTGGGTTTATCGCACCATATCGAGGAACAAGATACCATTTAAAGGAATACTCGCAGCGTGCCCCAGCAACGCGTAAAGAGATATTTAACCACATACATGCTTCATTGCGCAATGCAATTGAGAGATCTTTTGGTGTTTTAAAAAAGCGATTTCCAATTTTAGCTACCGGAATCGAGCCTCAATATGATATGGATACACAAACGAGCTATGTTTTAGCATGTTGTATTTTACATAATTATCTTCTAGGGGTGGATCCAGATGAAGCACTCATAGTAGAAGTTGATCAAGAACTTTTGAAACAAGAGATTGAAGAACAAGAAGAGGCAGGTGTGGATGTTTCCGATGATGGTAGACGAGGCATAATAAAGAGGGACAACATAGCAAGTAGAATGTGGGATGACTATGTGTTAAACTGATCAGACTTTAATTCCTTCTCTAATGTACTTGTTAGGAGGCCTTTTACTATTTTGGGATTGCATTGAATATTCTTGACTTTGGCGTTAGGTCTTCTTGTCACATTTATTTTCATTTTGTTGTGGGATTATAGTTTCATCGTTATGCTATTCTTGATTTTCTTTTACTTATGCTGAACCGTGGTCTATATTAGATACTGCTTCGTATGTGAAGTTGCATAATTCTTTCAAGTTAATTACATTCTCAGTTAGATCTATTCCTGTACATATTAAATATTTTGACAGGCAAGGCAAGGCAATGGATGTAATTGAGGAGGATGACAAAAATTCAACAGGTTACTTAGCATGGACGCAAGAAATGGATGAATACCTGCTCGACGTGTTGCTTGACCAGAAAAACAATGGTCAGAAACCTGATAGGAATTTTAGTCATGCAGCATATGATGTTGCTGTAAAAGCAATGAACGAACGTTTTACCGTCAAGGTAAATAAAGACAAGGTAATGAATCGTCTAAAAACTCTTAAAAAATGGATATTGGTGTGGAAGTGTTTAGGCGCGGCAGTGGTTTTGGATGGAATGACATCACAAAGTGGATTGAAGCACCTCCATAAGTTTGGGCAGAATTGATTAAGGTAAATTATGCGATACTTTAATCGTACACATGCATGAATATTTTTTGACCACAACCTTTCGTGTTTTCTTATTTCCTCTTTCTATTTTTCATAGTTACACTTATCCTGATGCAAAAAAGGTTCGAAACTCTTCAATGCCTTGTTTTACTGTCCCGCGCGAAATATTTGAAAAAGATCGTGCAACTGGAGAAGCAGCTGAAAGTGGAAAAGAAAAGAACCGTCGTTGGGAAAAAGCAGGAAGAGGCACGAGGCATGATGATATAGAAGATATGGTAGAACAAGATGACATCATACTTGAAAATTTTGAGCGATCTAGAGGAGGTATTCGCCGATCAAATGTCTCGCAAGTGCCAGCTGCACCTGGCCCTTCGTCAAAGAGTGGTAAGAAAAAAAGTTCAAAGCTTGAAGAACTGAATCAAAATATATCTGTGATTACAACATCTATGACAAAAATTGCAACTGCACTTGATAGAGCTACCACTGTGGCTCAACAAGGAAGACGACGGATTTATTCTGGGCAAGAAATTTATGCAGAATTGAATAAGATTGAGGGAGCCGATAGTAATTTTCTCTTCGCTGCTTATGATTTTCTCATCTCTGATCAAACAGTTGCGGAAGGGTTTTTTGGAAGTCCGACTGAGATGCGTGTCTCTTGGTTATCTTGGAAGATGAATAATCCTTCCAAATAGAATTGAAGCTGTTGTTTTAAAATTATCTTTTTTAAGTTCTTTCAGGATGTTTAAATAAGGAGATGAGTTTAATCTCATGATATTTATTGTTTATAAGATTTTCTTTAATATCAGTATTGTTTGGATAGTTGCAGTTTTGTCGTATTAAATTTGTTTTAGAGATAGTTTTTACCCTTTACATTAAAATTAACTAATGTTTGTTTTAAAACATAAGAAGTCTTAAAAGGATATAATTGTCAAAAGCACAATTCTTTTTCCAATCTTTATATCTTCCTAACAAAATATGAGAATTCCAAGGAATTGAATTCTAATTTGTTCCAAACAGGAAAATTAGAATTCATTTCAATTCTAATAACTTTCCAAATTCTGTTTGAATTCCAATTTCAAAAAAATTTCATTCCAAACACACCGTAATGGTATGATGTTGGTTAACTGGGTGAGGGTTGGGCTCCATCACAATGGAGTGGTATGTCTCAGAGCTACTTCGAGCTTGTATAGGATGGGACGGGGCTGAAATAGGGAGCATCTGCTGTAGTACTGGGTTGAGGTTAGCCTAAGGCCTATGAGGTGGAGTTGCAAGGGTAGGCATATCAGTTACTGATGGCAAAGATGCCGCGAGTTATATCGCTAGGGGTTTGAAGGATCTAGGCAGTGACGATTGTGGCAATGAGACATGAACGGTGTCCAAAACCTGTTTAGGCCCTAAAGGCTGGACTTGAGCAATAAGGTGCTGCAAGGCTAAGGCTACGTTTGACGCGGTTTTTTTTTCCTCTTTTTTTTTTCAGTTTTGAAAATTGGAAAAAAAAATTGCGTTTGGCAACCATTTTTTTTCCTTCTCCAATTTAAAAAACCAGTTTTTAAACTGAAGAGTAAAAAAAAAAAACTCCAAAAACTGGTTTTTTTTTAGACCACCACCACCACCCTCCCATCGCCGGCAGCCACCTCAGGCGACCACCGTCGACTGCCGACAGCCACCTTCGGCCACTGGCGACCACCGCCGACAGCCACCTCCGGCCGCCGGCCACCACCGCCGGTGACTGTCGGCAGCCACCTCCGGCCGCTAGCGACCACCGCCGCGCGACTGCCGGCCGCCTGCAGCCACCTCCGCCCGCCGGGGACCACTGTCGGCGATTGCCGGCAGCCACCTCTGGCCGCCGGTGAGCACCACCGGCAGCCACCAGCCACCGCCGGCCACCACCACCGTCGACCACCGCTACGTCCCACCACAGCCACTGCAAACCACCAAAAAAAAAAGTCAAAATAAAAAGGGTTACCAAACACCAAAAAAAAAAAACTAAAAAAAACAAGGGTTATCAAACACCCACTTGTTTTTGTAAAAAAAAAAAATTAAGCTGCTCGTTAAAAACTGAAAACTAAATAAACGTTTTGTCAAACCAACCCTAAGGCTTGTATATATTTATGCATCTCCAACGTAGTGCCACGCGGCCTTGGATGGTTAGGCTAAGCTGTTGTACAACTGTATCAAAATTACCCTATAAGTTTGGTGTGTCAGTTTCAGGGGGAGTCTGGAGTCTGACGACAGGGATCACCTTTCCTGGTAGTCCTGGTGACTCTCTTTTGTTGATGCATGATGGTTAAATGTGTCTACAGAGATGAACTGCACTACAATGTTTACCTCGCCACCGGAGTCACCAAAACTGATGCTAGGAAAGTGGTTTGTAGATCATGCGGAGTTGCCACAAGAGATGTAGTCCAAGTCAGCTGCTAGGTGTTCAATACTGAGACACAGTGCGGGTGGAGTAAGGGTAGAGAGCAAGGCTTCCCAGACAGGGCCTTAGGAGTGGGAGTGCTGTGCAAGCGAGGGTTTAGACGAATACGGACGACAGTCATCGGTCCAAGCTGAGTTTCGATAGTCACGGTCCAAATGCAAAGGTCCAATATTTACGGTCCAAGTCAGGGCATTGATTCAAAGTCCAAGTCTGTGAACTTTTTTTCTCTAGAATCTCTTGTTATGGATTGTAAAGCGAGAAAGTGGTTTTAGGAAATGATTTACACACACATGTCCAAAATGAAGTCCAAAGTCCATTATTTCTGGCCAAAAGGATGCTTGTGTCATTAGTTGACACGTAGTACCCCTTGTAGTGCCACATCACCAGGGGACCACAAATGACAGTGCTCAATGGACTATTGGATTGCACATTTGCCTTGCTTAGTCCGCAAAGCTTCACGTTGCCTATCTAAGAAGACTGACCACACCGTCGGCATGAATAGATACGCCCTTAATCTAGTCGCCTGTCAAAAAAATTTTACTGAGTCCCACGAGGGGCATCAAGAGACGCGGAGAACTTAATTGTGGTTGGCAAGAGTCCTTACTCCTGATTGGTAGGTGGACTAGGCTCGATGCCCTCAACATATCAGTTCCCGTCTTAGAGTGACCCAGGGATTATAGTTCTTGGGGCATCGATGAGCACCAATAATTTGAGTGCGACGGTGGGGGGGGGGGCACAGCTAAGTCATGCCTAGTGTCATGCGAGTCATCCCAAGCGAAGATAGTGCCTTAGAAAACGAGCCTATCTCATTCTGATGGGTCCTCATACTTGAACATTTCGATCGGAGCACCTAAGAATACTGCACACTCTGAGAATTCATGTTCCAAGTCCAAGGCGGAGCGCATGGTATGGTGAATAGATGGAACAAGAATGGGGGTGCAGTAATGAGTGTTGTGCTGGCCACATGATGTAGGGACGACGCTACGACGTGACAATAGGTGTCGTATAGTCAAGTGTGGTGTCTGGGGCAAGTGATGCTGAGGCATCGCTACGATGCCATAAAGGGTGTCAAGGAGATGGACGTTGTGTCGGGGACAAATAACGCAGAGATGGTGCCCAGGTGCGTTGACGGGTGTTGAAAAGATGGGTGTTGTGTAGGGGCACGTGAAGAGGAGACGGTGCTTGGGTGAGGCGACAAGTGTTGCCGAGATAAGCTTCGTGTTGAGGGCATGTGATGTAGAGATGGCGCTCACCGTGGCAGAGGTTGCGGAAATGGGCGTGGCGCGTGATGCAGAGACAGTGCTCAGGCATGATTAGGTGCGTAATATTGAGTCCTTTGGAAAGACGCCGGTAATCCCACTTTGGGAAAGATCAAATCCAACCTCTACAGGGAAAGGCCAAAGCGAACCCGTACAGGAAAGGGCGAGGCCGACCGCTCGTGGGGAAGGCCGAATGCCAACCCTCGCCGCAAAGGCCAAGGCCAACTCCAACCCCTTAAGGGATTGAGGGCCAAAGTCCGTAACTTAGCTAGAAAAGAAGGAAAAAGAGAAAAACTGCACGTGACTTGAACGTGCGCTACGCTTTGACCGGTTTACGGACGCTGAACAATGACCATTGAGAATGTTGACATGTCGTGAAAAGTTAGCCCAACAGGGATGTCAAAAGGTGTCTGACCAAGATGTGTTGATAACACTTGCTATACATAAGAAACGATACCGGTCAATTAAGCCTAGATTGGAAAAAATGTAGAAAACATGTTTTGCAATTCATACGCAGTTGCTACATATTCTATTCGCAGAGTTTGAGAAATAGGATTTTGGCTTCTTTATGATTTTGTTGATTGACTACAATATGTCCTTATGGTGTTGCTTAGTGGAATAGTATATGCATTTGCTTTGAGCAGTGGTTTATCATTAAAAGCATAAATTGTGGTAAATCTTTTGTACTTCAAATCATAAGAGACCATAGCGCTCCACGAAGAAAATAACCCATATAAGAATAAGACCTCTCCATCTTTCCAAAGTGTTATGGTAACAGATTGGTACCCATTAACTCATGTGGAATGGAAGAAGTCAAAATACGGTCTCTAGTCCATGATTCCACTACTCTGTAATCTTTAATAGACCGCATATCAAGATACTGAAGGGAATTAGTGTTATCATGTCTACAGACAACTTTTCAACATGTCCAAGGTCATGCAAGTAGTTATCGACTCTTAAATCACCTGGGACGGGTACCTACAGCATTCGTTCTTCCCCCACTGCAACCGCGTACCTAAACTTAGACCTCAAAATCTAGGAAAATGAAGAGCTCCATCTTGAAAGGAAAAAAAAAAACACCCGGGTCTGAGTCAGGCTGGGTTTGGTCGGGTCTGAACTAGGGATGGGTTGAGCTAGGCCATGCCAGGGTCGAGCTGGCTGGGTCCATGTTTCACCATAAAAATCTAGCACATAAGCCTACCCAGCCCAGCCGGCCCCTGCCCGACCCAGGACAGGCCCACCATTAGCTTGACAAAGTTGACTGTTACTGTTATCATTAAAATCAAGAATATCACGGTCTGGCGGCCAACATTCAAATGCTTGAGAAGGGATGTACAGAGGAGTCTTGTTTTGGCACTTGTTGAAGCTGATCCATAGCATTATAACTACTGCTACAGTTTATTAGCTCTATGTTATGTTGTGAGGTTAGGCTTGTTCTTGTCAAACAAAGCTAAGATCTTGTTTCATTTGTCGTTTAAAGTCGACCCATTCCCATCAAGGCAGTTGATTCCCCATGGTGAAAGGTGAGAGAACAGTTCAAAGTCAACCTTCTTTGCTTGACGTCTTCTTTAGTTTGGTGCACATCAAAGCAGTGGACTCCCCATGCTCAAAGGGCACCTGTTATGCCGTACACACAAAACCATTTGTTCCAAGTGTAGGTTGATTGCCAAACTTACAATTCATGAGACTGTATTTGTTGCTAAAGTTGGGGACTTGCAGATTTGAATGGAAGAAGATTCTATCTTCTTTCATTGCAAGATAGGCGAGAATACAAAGGTGACAAACAGATTTTTCTCAGCCTACTAACTTGTAACGGGGCTAACTCTTTATTCTGTAAGACATTGTGTTTAGTTTTTTTATCATGTAAAAAGCTATGAGAATTTACTGGAGATACACCACCAAACTATGAGAATAGGATTATAACCACCACGCGCTTTTCATGCCTTGAACTCTTAACTTTTATTACAAAATAATGAGCGAGAGCCGCTTTCCCTCCGTTTTTTCTATTGCCAAATAATGAGTTAGAAAGTGTATGGTGCTACCCTAAAGAAAAAAGGAATACATATATATATATATATATATATATATATATATATATATATATATTCCTATAGGGGGCCGATCCACACCCACCAGTGGAGAAATTGTTATTTCTCCACCGAACCGCTGCAAAGAGCAGCGGTTGCAGTGAAAGGAAAAAAACCCAACCGCAACAAAGTGTTGCGGTTGGGAATTATTTGCCAAAAAAACCAACCGCAACACTTTGTTGCGGTTGTTGCATTTTTTTCAAAAAAAAAGGACATATATATTATAATAATAATAAAAAGGACATACATATATATTATAATAATAATAAAAAGGACAATGGAGAAAACCCAACCGCCACACTTAGTGGCGGTTGGTATCATTGCAAATTTTTTTTTTTGTCGTTAAAGGTGAAAACTTAATTAGCAGTTTTTCACGAATTTATAAAAAAATAGCTAGAGCTAGATTTTGTCAAATTGCAAAAAAGAAACCATAGTTATTTTTAAAAGATCTATATCAGGGAAAAATTTCAGATTTTTCCAAAAACTGGAAAGGGGTTAACTGAAATGGGGAACCTTGTAACTTTGCAGTATAATTTAAAATATCAAGCTAGCGCGATTTCGTGCGAAACTTTTATGAGAACCCTAGGATGTTGGGAAGTTCCATTTTCCAGGATTTTGGGCCATTCTGAAATTGTTAGCTAATTTTTTGGCAATAATTTGTTGCGGTTGTTGCATTTTTTTAAAAAAAAAGGACATATATATTATAATAATAATAAAAAGGACATGAAAGGACAATGGAAGGACATGGAGAAAACCCCAACCGCCACACTTAGTGGCGGTTGGTATCATTGCAAAATTGTTTTTTTTTGGTCGCTAAAGGTGAAAACTTAATTAGCAGTTTTTCACGAATTTATAAAAAATAGCTAGAGCTAGATTTTGCCAAATTGTAAAAAAGAAACCATAGTTATTTTTAAAAGATCTATATCAGGGAAAAATTTCAGATTTTTCCAAAAATTGGAAAGGGGTTAACTGAAATGGGGAACCTTGTAACTTTGCAGTGTAATTTAAAATATCAAGCTGGCGCGATTTCGTGCGAAACTTTTATGAGAACCCTAGGATGTTAGGAAGTTCCATTTTTCAGGATTTCGGGCCATTCCGAAGTCGTTACCTAATTGTTTGGCCGAACGGGCTAATTTTTTTAGGTCCATTTCCCAAAACATTGCACCGTTCGGCCAAAAAATTAGTTAACAATTTCAGAATGGCCCAAAATCTTGGAAAATGGAACTTCCCAACATCTTATGGTTCTCATAAAAGTTTCGCACGAAATCGCGCTAGCTTGATATTTTAAATTACACTGCAAAGTTACAAGGTTCCCCGTTTCAGTTAACCCCTTTCCAATTTTTGGAAAAATCTGAAAATTTTCCCTGATATAGATCTTTTAAAAATAACTATGGTCTCGTTTTCGCAATTTGGCAAAATCTAGCTCTAGCTATTTTTTATAAATTCGTGAAAAACTGCTAATTAAGTTTTCACCTTTAGCGACCAAAAAAAAAAAATTTTGCAATGATACCAACCGCCACTAAGTGTGGCGGTTGGGGTTTTCTCCATGTCCTTCCATTGTCCTTTCATGTCCTTTTTATTATTATTATAATATATATGTCCTTTTTTTTTGAAAAAAATGCAACAACCGCAACAAAGTATTGCCAAAAAATTAGCTAACAATTTCAGAATGGCCCAAAATCCTGGAAAATGGAACTTCCCAACATCCTAGGATTCTCATAAAAGTTTCGCACGAAATCGCGCTAGCTTGGTATTTTAAATTATACTGCAAAGTTACAAGGTTCCCCGTTTCAGTTAACCCCTTTCCAGTTTTTGGAAAAATCTGAAATTTTTCCCTGATATAGATCTTTTAAAAATAACTATGGTTTCTTTTTTGCAATTTGGCAAAATCTAGCTCTAACTATTTTTTATAAATTCGTGAAAAACTGCTAATTAAGTTTTCACCTTTAGCGACAAAAAAAAATTATTTGCAATGATACCAACCGCCACTAAGTGTGGCGGTTGGGTTTTCTCATTGTCCTTTTTATTATTATTATTATAATATATATGTATGTCCTTTTTATTATTATTATAATATATATATGTCCTTTTTTTTTGAAAAAAATGCAACAATCGCAACAAAGTGTTGCGGTTGTTTTTTTTGGCAAATAATTCCCAACCGCAACACTTTGTTGCGGTTGGGTTTTTTCCCTTTCACTGCAACCGCTGCTCTTTGCAGCGGTTCGGTGGAGAAATAACAATTTCTTCACTGGTGGGTGTGGATCGGCCCCCATATATATATATATATACATATATATATTCGAACACTTGTTCAAGAATGATGTCGGTTACACAAAATGGATAGTACGTCTGAAAACTATATACATGTTGAAACTTTACATGCTGAATCAACCTCTCAACCCCTACAAAACTGCTTCAACCCATGTGAATCGACATTCGTCATAGCAAGCAAAATATTAAGAATTTTCAGTAAGGAGAAAGATGTATAAACATGATTCCGCATGCAAGACAAGCTCGTAAACACCTCCCTCGTAACGTTGAGCCAGAGGCAAGACAGAAGTATCATGATCCTTCTCCATTTTGAGGCGGCAACCCACAGATTTTCTTTATTTGCCTAGTAACTACATCCATCGGTGGGCGCCTTTCAGGGTACTCGGAACTGCAATGAATTCCAAGATGCAAGAGCTTAAACATTTGATCCTTAACATCCTTGTTCTTGAGCAGCTCGGTATCCAAAACATCGATAGCCCACTTCTCCGACTCCACCCACCGAGGCAAATCAACTCCGTCACCAAAAGCATCTGATGCTGCCTTGCCAGTCAGTAGTTCCAAAAGCATGACACCAAAACTGTAGACATCAGCCTTTTGGGAGATTTTCCGGGAATCCACCATCTCAGGTGCACGAAAGCCCGTTGGGTTTGGTGTGACAGCAGGGGAAACAAGTTGTGTTATGCCAAAATCCGTGATGCAAGCACGGTATTGGTCTGTGAGGAGGATATTGGATGGTTTGATGTTGCCATGGGCGACATTATTGGAGTGGACATACTTAAGGCCAGTGGCGACTTCAACTGCAATTCTACTCCTGATCTCCCAAGTCAATTGTGATCTGTATGCGCCTCCGCTCCCTGTACAGAACATATGACGGTTGTTTTGTTAGGGCTCTGATCATGGACTGATCTTGTTAGGTCAACATGAAATTTATAGGTATATCTGGATGCACTGACACATGGCAAAAAATAAGAACTGTTTTTCTTAAGACAAGTTGTGCTTCTCTTGTGTGAAGTAAAGGGAAAGTGAACTGATATTCATCTTTGAGGAATAAAAGTCTGGCATTATGATGTACTATGACCAGTTCTGGTGTCATTCCAAACATGTAATCGTGATCATTTTACTTAATGGCATGCTGGCAAGCCATGAGCCCTCATCAACCTCATATGAAGCACTCTGACGAGCTCTGCTAGCATTCCAAGCATAAATGTAATCATTAGGTAAAAGGATTTATCTCACTTATGCTCTTTCGATTGGTTGAGTCCTTGTGCAATTATGCTACCCTCAATCCTAAAAAGTGCATTAAACCCCTCTGCCTCAGAGAAGCAGGGCTAGACAGTAAACAGCCAACCATCATACTGTAAAAATTGGGTAAGTTCGACCTATGGTCATTGAGGCCTCCTAATTTTAACTGAACGTTTTTTAGCGCATACATTTTCTTTCTAAAACAGAGTTTGCAGCTATTACTTGAACAGGTGTGTCGAGAAAAGTGATAATTTAGCACCGCTAACGCATAGCGCCCTCTATGTCACAATGAGCGTCACTACGACTCACAAGTTATGCTAAACATGCCATATTGATGTGATCATCAGCGACAATCGCGTGGGTTTAGTGGCCCTTGATACCAAATTTTCACATTTACATTGGTGTGAGCGATCAAAAGAAGACAAACTGATACATAAGCCTTTTAAGTATAGAAGAGTAAAATGAGAAGGCTCACCGTGTAAAAGTTCAGACAGGCTTAGCAAGGGCATGCAGTCATAGACAAGAAGCTTCTCCTCTTTGCCATAATAGTATGCTCTTAGTGGTAACAAATTCTCATGAACCAATGCTCCCAACCCTTCAACCTTGTCTCTAAACTCCCTCTCAGTAACACACACATTTCTCAACCTCTTCACAACTACTTCACCCCCACCTTCCAAATATGCCTTATAAGTACTCCCCAGAGTCCCCTTCCCTAAAACCTCAGCTGTAGCCCTCAACAGCTCCTCCAAACTAAAACCCCCATCCCCATCCCCAAAAAACACCAAACCTTCATCTTCAACTTTCTTAATCACATTCAACACCCTCGGCGCGGCCGCCACCGTTGCCACCTTACCCATACCCGTGACAGGATCCACAAACCCATTTTCGATCACCCGATTTTCTGGATTGCTAAGCTCAATTTGGAGCTGTTGCACGGGTGATGGCATGTTGACTGGCAGCGAGGTATGTACACTGCTGTGTTTTGATTTCCTCCATAAAATCGCCAAAACGGCAAGAATGATAAGCAACCCGATAACTGACCCGATTACAATCCCGGCAATTGCTCCGCCGGAAAGCTTATTACCTCCATTAGTACAAGAAGGAAGAGGGGAACCGCACAAAGAATTGTTCAAAAAGGACAGAGGAGAAAATCTAGCTAGGCTGGACGGGATTGACCCGCTGAGTCTATTAAAAGACACGTTCAAATTCTTAAGAGTTGACAGGGTCCTTAACTCGACCGGGAGTGACCCGGTGAGTTGGTTATTCTCTAAATACAAAGTTCTCAACTGGGTCGGGTTGTTAAACCCGGGCGATATCCCACCTGAGAAGTTATTCCCAGCGAGGTTCAAGTTAACGAGGCTACTCAAATTGAATAAGCTCGACGGAATTTCGCCGGAGAACTGGTTATGCTGCAAGAAGAGGTAACGAAGCTCGGAGCAGGAGGCCACATCGGAGGGGAGCTGGCCAGAGAGAGAGTTTCCCCGGAGGCTGAGGGTACGGAGTTGGGTCAAGCTTCCAATAGTGCCTACGGGTATTTGGCCGGAAAGGCCGGCGGCAGGAAGGCGGAGGGAGGTGACCCGGTTGGTGGCGTTGTCGCAGTTTACGCCTTTCCACGAGCATGGAGTTGGGTCGGATTGGTTCCACTGAAGGGTGTAGCCGCGGACGACGGTGCGGAGGCGGAGGAGGGCGGCTCTGTCGGCGGCGAGGTCAGCTTTTCCCGCAGGAAGGAAAGTAAGGAAGAGAGGTAGAAGGAGAAAAATAGTAAGTTGGTAGACCATTTTCAGTTATTGACCGGGGGCAGTGTTCTCAATTTCAAGAATGTACAACCCTTTTTCTCCTTGTGCATTTTGGGGGGCCGAAAAAACGCGGAAGCGTACGTTTGAACATTAGAAGTCAGACTGGAGGAGTCAGTCGTCGCTGTTGCTGTTGCTGTTGCTGTTGTTCCCCTGAGTTGACTCCACGGTCAAGAACTTCAAGAAGTTTCTAGCCGTCCCAAAGCTTATTTTCATTCGACATCTTAAACGTGTTGTTAGGGTCTAAATTTGTGAATATTTTATGCAAACTAAGTAATTAGGCTAGCAGCACCGATTAGAAAAGCGCCTTTCAGATTTGGTAAAAAAAGAATTCGATCTTGCGCAAAATCTACCCTCTCCCTACCCCTCCTATGATCAAACGCGTGTTATTAGGGTCTAAAATATTGTCAACATGTAGCAAACTAAGCATTGAGTTAAGTGAACAGGCTGGAAAGCGTCCCTACCTCGAATTTATTGATAGAGTCTTCGAGCTTAGCAGAATAGCTAACATCTATCCTTCTCTCACCCGCCTATCGGTTAGCGGAAAAAATTGATACTTGTGTGGCAAACTTGTTAGTTGTTGCAAAGAAAGTGCAATCACGTCAATCTATTAATAAGGAAAAGTCTCGATTTTTTCGCTTCTCGGCATCATCATGAAAAATGTTGGGTGCCTTAATTAAGATCGAATACTTCTTGTATCAACATGAATGAAATAGTTGTAAGTGCACAACATGTAATGTTTCTCATTAAGAAGGTAATTAATGATAGGATTCTTCTAATTAGGGTAATTAGAGTTGAGTAGCCTGTGTCCAACACAAGATGCACGAAATATTAGCATATATCTACCAAACAAACTTCGTAATGATACTTCCTCGGAGAAAACAATTCGGCAATAAAATCGGTCATATATTACACTATATGACTAGCATAAACCTGCATGGACATATGTAAAATATAAGAAGTCACATATATTGTCTAGTGTGAAGATTATCATAATGGTTGATATAAATGCAGTGATATTAAGCGTCTTAATTCTAGTCTCGAAAAAAATTACCTAATCAATTTTGAAATAACCATCTTTTGTCCAGACAATTAACTCACATAAAACTGTATGGACATATATAAAATGTAAGATGTCATAATAATTCTTAGTAAATGCAGTCAATTTATGTTAAGATTATAATAATAGTTCAAATAAATGCAGTGATGTTTAGCATCTTATAGTCTCAAAAAAATCACCTAATGATTTCTCACCACAATCAATTTTGATTTTTGAAACACCCATCTTTGTACAGACGTGTTGTTTTAAAGTAATTGGGTTGTAACAAGGATTCAAGTTTGGGAAACAACTTTTGGAATAGGGTTGGAAGGCGATAGTTAGGTGGAAGTTGTGATATTATCGATCGCCCTTCGGGTTATATATTACATACTAACGTTGACGAATATGTGGCTAACGCATTGTGATATATAATTCCCTAACTATATAAAGCAAAAAGAGGAGTCGGTACAAAATAAATACCGTGGCACAAGGATTTATCTTCGGGTTGTTGACTTCAATTATGAAAGCGTCAGTACAATGTAGGCCTATATGAGCTCTTCTACTATGACAAATTTCTTTTGTCGATCGCTAGGACACCAGTAATATAATCTTTGATCTATAACCTAACGCAAGTTCACAATATGACGGACGCAAAACACTTTGCATGTTGGTACCAAGATTAGACTTACTTGGAGACAAAGAAGAGGGGACACAGGGAGAGAAAGAAAGTTACGCACAATGAGGTACATCCTTGCTTGTTACTATCAAGTAGACAAAGCATCCGCAATTCTAAAACAACGACTGTATTTTCATAAGATCATAGAATCTATACTACCTATAAAAGTATAAATTATGTAAATTATTTTATTCCGTTTTTTGCCCTTCGTTAATCACTCCAATAACAATCATATCCTTTCATAAATAATATTATTAATTACTAATTTTGTAATCATTTTTCGCTTTTGCCCTTCGTTAATTATCCCAATGGCAATCTAACCCTTCCCTAATTAGTTTTTTTTTGGGTAATGCGTTTAATAAATATTAGGTCATAAATTTAATCCAAACCTATATTTACACATTAGGAAATGAAATGTGTGGTTGTAAAAATTATATATATATGTATGTATGTGTGTGTATGTATATATATATATATGTATATATATATATACTGCCTATGGAAATATGCCAAGATGAACTGCTTCAGCAGAGCCCTCAAAAACCAGATCCTATGCTTTGGATGGAGACTGCAAATACAACCTGAGCCACTAGAGCCTAGAGGCAATCTTGAAAAGCCATTGCATCCAATAATTCACATTAAAGAAAAATGGTATTTTAAGGTTATAAAGAGGTTGGCGAGTTTAGGAGCGTTTCATTGCTCTAAGTTGTACTTTAGTGTTATCTGCTCCAATAATAAGCAGCAGAAGAACTTGCCACAACGGTAACATAAAAAAAACGGTGTTAACTGCTAGTTTAGATGGTAGAATCTCTTGGCATCGTGCCAAAGGACTTGAGATCGATTCTCACCTAGACGTAGGATTCGGGAGGAGGGAGAGCTACTCCCGATGTGCAGCCCAGTAAATTTTACATCGATAATCATAGACACCAAAAAAATTTGTTTTCTAAAATGGTGTGGTTCATTCTAGTCCAGCTGTTTACAAACAGCATGACCACATTTTAAAGCTAGATAAGCTTGATGGACTAAGCTTGACTAATCCTAGGCTTGACTAGGCTCAGCTTGTTTGTAGCCAAAACTCCATATGTGCCTCTTGATCACATGGAGACTGCTGTTTTCTGGATTGACAGTACACTGATTCACATAAATACCAACACTTCAGTTTCTTAAGCAAGTATAGTTGTTTTCTTGGTATATTGTTTGCCGGAGCAACAGGCTTAACGTGCTCTTATGGATGTTGAGGAAGCAAAGGCCATTTTTCCAAAGCATTAGTCAGTAACATAGTTCTGACCCGAGTAGATTATTCAAGTCTTTCTAAAAACTTAAGCATCCTCCATGATGATTGTGTGTCATGGAGAAGCTTTTGAATCTAAGTTGTTACTCAGAAAAGAACAGCTGGTTTACCACCCGTTCACCACCCTTGGATTTAAATTTTAGTGAAGCATCGTTCCCTAATCTTTGTGTCGATTCCGTTCCTTTCTCTACAATTTAGATGTTAGAATATATCCACCACTATTCAGTTCATAACGTAGCAGTGACTTGACAACGTTTTTCAAGGCATTAAGCAATGTTAGACTGTAATGGATCCCATTACTTGCTCAATTCGTTATCCCGTGACATATTTCGTGTGGCCCTCGGTTTTGATTCTGCCAAATGAAGACTTCATCATCCTTAGTTGGATGAAAGTAGGTGGGATAAGGGATACCAAAATCATTTGCATTCCACGGGCTTGATTCTACCACAAGCATTGACATGTTTTTTGCAGCCGGCAAGAACAAGAGCTTGTTGCCCCAGTCTGTTTCTTCATCACTCGCTCTCCTGAAATCCCAAGTAATCCTCCCCGCGACAAGAAAATGATCTTTCCCTCCCATTATGCTCCACTATGATCTCTTCTCAAGCGAATTAACCAAATCAAGAGATGCAGCATCCCTCATCGACGTGTTGTACCCCCATAGATACTGAGCAATATCGAATCCAACATAGAATGGCACAAAAATTACAGTGGCGAGAGAAGAATCACGAGTCAAGTATTCATACTGCTTCATTCGATTGCTAAAAATCACATCAACAGCAAATTGATTTATGGCATACCATCCAGTATTTGAGAACACTCCCTCGGTATTCTCCAGTGGGGGGCCAAGTCCGGCATTAGTAGTGACCTTACACATGTTGGTCCATAAGCTAAGACTCCTACACTGCTTGAGCATGTCCTCATTAAACCGCAGAGGAAGGTCATGAACATAGATATATCGCCCACCACAAGGATCACTCTTGTTCTCTACGGTTCTCAATGCCCTCATGAATGGAAAGTCCTCTTGTTAACGAAAAACATTAGGTGTAGTTGGAGGAGTCATCACCGAATGACTAACAGGCTTTGGTTGGGCAGTAACCGGACTATGATCAACAGAAAACTCTAGCTTAGGATCAGCAATGACCACAGGATTGCTCGATTGGGTGTTGACAAAGTTAGGAGTAACAGAAACATCTGGTTCACGGCGAATATCAACTTTGGGACGAACTAATAGGTGCCGGCTCATCATTGCTAGGCCGGGCAAAAATGGAATCTAAATGTGCAGCATCATCAATATTACTGCCACCAAGTACAACAAAATGGAAGTACAATAAGAAGAACCAAAAAAACGCCGCCAACAGCGACACTAAGCAAAGCCGGGAATGCTGATTCTTTCCTACACCCTTCTCCATATTATCCAAAGGAGGCATCGCAGGTGAACGAAGTCTCATCAAATCCCAAAAACAATCAAAACCCAACCACTTTTGTACAAACAACTCATCAAAACAGCATGTTCCAATTGCCAAAGTCACACATTCAACACGCTCACCCTCCCTCCAGTTTTATCAAAACCCAAAAAAAAACTAACAACATCTCTACAATCAACAGTAATCAACAAAATCCCAAAAACCCTAATTCTTATTTCAAACAAGATTCTAAAACCATTCAAAGAAGGACACAGATATTCAAGAAAAATTCAAGAAACTGCAGATATATCTGAGTAAAGATTGAACCTTTATGATGCGTACGTGTCAAGATTTGAGCGACCAGATGTGCGAGTGCCCTGCATGTGTGCGTGGAGGAGACAGAATTGGTTTGGAGAAATGGACCGTTTGGAGGGAAATTGAAGTGAGTGGGTGGGGTGGGGTGGGGTGGGAATGGAATGGAATTGCTGTCGCAGGGGGGGGGGGGAATGGCGCCTGAGTGGGGTTGGATGTACTTTTGGAGGGAATTTAGATTTAGAATCTGATTGTGGAAAGAGCTGGGAAGG
Source organism: Escallonia herrerae (assembly GCA_033070095.1). Classification (NCBI taxonomy): domain Eukaryota; kingdom Viridiplantae; phylum Streptophyta; class Magnoliopsida; order Escalloniales; family Escalloniaceae; genus Escallonia; species Escallonia herrerae. The sequence continues at coordinate 88,260 of JAVXUP010002242.1, read as the reverse complement.
GGGAGCTGGACCAGCGTCAAACAGGATGGGGGGTCAAACAGAATGGGGGAGGGGTAATTTGGGGATAGCAAAAGATTTGTTTTAAAAAAAAACCATTGTTTTCTAACTCATCCCCCTTTTCAGATATTTCTAAAAGCAACCCCACTTTTTTACAAATTTTCAAACTAAACCCACCATCTACAAATTTTTTACCCAAAACCCCTCTAAACCTAATTTTCCCATGGATATTTCTACGGTGCCAAAGGATTAGACAGGTAGATTATCTTCCAAGCTGTGTGCCAAGGACTGCACAAGACTGATAGAAAAGATTACTCACAGAATTGCTACTTGGACTATTCAACGTCTTTCTTAGGGATGAAGAATTCAACTCACCACTTCTATTCAACTAGGTATGTAGGTGCATCTTACCTAAACTGATAATAAAGTCTAGAGCTTTCAAAGGAATTAGACAGGGAGATCTATTTGAAAATGATAGAACTTTTATTTTGCATGGCAAGGATGAAAGGTTACTCATAGAAAATGTGAAGGAAAAGATAATTATATTATAGAACATTATAAAACTGAATACAATGAGACTGTTATATAGGCAAAATAAAATATCGTATCAGAAACAGAAACAGAAAATAAAATCATATATAAGTCATGAGAACTATAGAATGTTCTAGAAGCAGGACACCATCAATAAGGTAATTTCCATATTAATATATGTCGTCTAGCATCCCCCCTCAAACTCAAGTTTGTAAAAACAAACAAGCTTGAGTTTGGAGGTTAAGTCCAGAGCGATGAATTCCAAGTTGAGATGTATTCCATGTGTAGAGTCAGGCGATGTAAGAGCCAAGTAAGAGTCCTGGGGAAAAGTCTAACAACCATCAAGGTCTTAGGGAGAGGTCCGATTAGTAAGAACATGTTAGGAGTCGAGAGCGAAGTCCGATGACTATAAAGTCTCGGGTGAGATCCAGGGACTAAGAACAAAGTAGGAGTCCTCGAACGAGTTTTGCATACTAAGAACAGAATAAGTAAGAGTACTGGTTGAGGTCTAACGACCATAAATGTCTCACGGTGAGGTCTGGTGACTAAGAACAAGACAAGAGCAGGATCCATTTTAGGAACTGAATGAGAGGCATGATGGCATGGTTTGCAGCATTGTGATCGGCTAAGGAAACATATTCTTATTAGGGCGCATGATTAAGATTTGGGCTAAAGGAAATTGACAGAGGTAACTGAAGAAGGAAACTTTTTTTTTCCTTTGAACGAAAGAGATAAACTAGAGTTGGTAAAAAATAAAAGTAGAGCAGTGGCTAGGGTTTTAGCGTAAGCGACGATCACTGTATTGAAAGGGTAGGAAAGAAGTACAAAAAATCTGAACTCAAGAAAAAGAGAAGAGCACGAAAAGAAACAAAAGTACTTGAGTTGGCTGGGTCACTACAAGAAAAGACGGATTTAGCGACGGACTTTTAGCAGCGGAACACATTCCGTAGCTAAAAATTCTTTCAGCGACGGATTTTATCATCGATAAAACTTCCGTTGCTAAAATTTGTTACTGACGGAATCATCTGTCGGTACAAGTATTTACAATGGACTTTTATCAATGAATATTTACCGATAAATGTTACCGTCGCTAAAAATTTTTTAGAATTTTTTGATGATTTTAAAAAATATTTAAGTGACAAAATATTTCCGTCGCTAAAAATTCCGTCGTTGAAAAGTGTCTTTTACCGACAGGGTCGTCCCGTCACTAAAAGTCCTCTCTTAAATTTCAGATCCCCTTCTTTCTTTTCTTTCTCCCATTTCTCTCTCTCTGTTAACTATTTCTCACTGGCGTTCCACCGGCCTTCTAACTCCAGCGAACTCCTCTACGGCAGCCCACCTTCGGCGATCCCTCTGGTTACACCCCTGTCTTCCCGCCGATGCAGCGCTACCTCCGACAGCTTAGTCTGCAACTCTGGCCACGCATACCCAAAAATTTCTTTGAGCTCCAGCCAACTCTGATAAGTTAATTACCTTCCACGCATACTACAGTTTCATTTCAGTGTAGATATTCTGTGGGCTAGTTTGTTGATGACCTAATTAATGGTTACTATACAAGAAAGGGATTTAGTATCTAGACCTAATTAGTCAATTTTTAGTGTTTTCTTCCCTTTCTAGCCCTCCTCCTCCTCCTTCTCTCCTCTCTTCATTCCTCTCTTGTGATACCCGGTAAATATCGAAAATTAATCTAACTGTGAGTTTGATTAGTTAAGGGGTGCTATTTTTATTAAGTAGTATTACGTTTGTGACAATGAAGTGTTAAGGAGCTAAATAGGGGGGTTAGTGTGGCCGTGGGGGTTGAAATGAAATTTTGGAAAGTTAAGGGGCGGCAAAAATATAATTTTGGAAAATATGATGAACGGGATACATATCTTTATTAAGTGGCATCCTTTTGATCATAATGAGGTGTTAGGGGGCTACATGGAGGGTTAGGGTGATTTTGGGATCAAATTATAAATTTTCAAAGTCGAGGGGTCAAAATGCAATTTTGGAAACTTGAGGGACTAAAGTGTAAATTCTTGAAAGTTGTAAAAGGTGTCAAAATTGGAGAGAAGTCAGCTGAAACGTGGCCACCTCCAGCTAGAGTCTTGGATGACTCATGAAACCTAAAGATGAGTGAAGGGGTGGATGAAATTAAAACAAAAAGAAAATGAAAGAAGGTGTTGGGGGAAAAATGCAAATACAAGAAAGTTATGAACATGAATAGTGCGTTAACAGTAACCTGTGAAGAATACAGCAAAAAGAGGAAGAAAAGGGGAGAAAAAAGAGAAGGAAAAAGGGGAAGAAAAAGGAATAAGAAGGGGAAGAAGAAAAGGGAAAAAAAGCAAGAACTCCAAAATTCATCAGGGTAATCCCTTAATCTTAAACCCTAATTGCAAAATTGTGGAGATTGGGATGAAATTTTGGTTGAGCATATGTGACATAGATATGTATATATATGTTTCGGTTGTATATATAATAATCGGGGATGGGAAAATTTGATATGAGTTCTTGTTGTAATTATGAATATGAGAACTTAGAATGGAGAAAGAAGAGAAAAATGGTTATGGTTTCATATTCGGTGTGTGTGCAGTGTGTGTTTGGAGGATTTACAGTAGGTGTTCTTCGGGTTTGAGATGGGTGATGGATTTTGTGTGTTTAATTGTGTGTAATGGCGTAAATTAAGTGGGTTTAGGATATTAATGTGAGATTGTAATGTAATTAAGAGATTAAAATTGAATTAATGAGGAAATCCATGCGTGAGTGGGAGGAGTGTGCCCAGATATGAGGCTGATTGAAGGAGGAAGAAGACGTGTGTGTGCGTGAAGGTGAACTAGTGTGTGTGTTGATGTGAATAATGACTATTTTTGTCACTAAAGGTGGGAATTAAGTAATTAGTTTGGAATTAAAATTTTTAAAAATAGTTAGGGTCAGATTTAACCAAAGTGCGAAAAAAGACCCTAGTTAATTTTAGGAGACCTATATGGCGGAAAAAATTTCAGATTTTTCCAAGGTCGGGAAGGGGGTGAACGGATGCAGGAAGTTTGGAACTTCACAGTGAAATTTAAAATATCAAACGATCGTGGTTTTGTGCAAAAATTTTATGAGGACTCTATGATGCTGAGAAGTTCCATTCCCAAGATTTTAGGTCATTCCAAAGTCGTTAGCTATTTTTGGCCGAATGAGCTTTTAAGCACTCGGTCGGGACACCGGTTCGGGATTTTTGGACAAAAATTTTGTAAAATACTTTTTAGCTCAAGGATGAATTCAGGAGGCTTAAAATAGCATGTTAAAGCACTTTTGAGATTTTTTTGATGCCGAGAACTTTCAGGGGCATTTTGGTAATTTGCCACCCAGAGAGGGGTATTTTGGTAATTTTTCCAGTAAAGTTTTTTAAAAGACTTTTTAATTCGAAAAGAGTTGTAAAACACCCGAAAGGTTGTTTTGAAGCAAATTTGGGGTGTTGGAGTGGTAGTGAACCGTTAGGGGGTATTTTGATAATTTACCGCCTAGATGGGGTATTTTCATAATTTGCCATGTTGACGCCAAATTTTAGGGAACACGTGTAATTCAGCATGAAATGGTCGGAAGTGAGGAATGATGTTAATACGTTGAGATAATGAGATAGTGGCTATTGCTAATGCGTTGGTAAGCTAGGTTAAGGATCCAATTATTGGCTCGGATTAACAAGCTGTCGTAATACGCTATAAATGATTATATGGGAAGGGATAAAATTAGGAGTGCGTATATGTGAAAGATTTTTAACGAGCATAATATTATTTGACTAGGTGATGCAGCTCGTTGCGATCAGAGATTGTGAGTTGCTTCGCCCATAAGCCATTCAGGTAAGGATAATGCGGTTTGGATCTGCTAATTCATTGTTTCGATTAGCATGGCATGTTGATGACGTATTGTTGAAGTCTTGTTGTTATGATTGGTCACCGGTAGTCATTGTGATCGGTATACGCATATTTGGATTGTGTTGTTGAGGACTTAGGGTAGAATAAATTCCCTTAGTCTGCCCCATTGATAGAATTTAATGAGGATGATGCGTGCTCTAGTATGCTATGATTCGACTCGATTAGCATACCTGACGTTGGGGGTGATATTGTGTAAAGGTTGTTGTGTGGTTATTGTGAGATGCTGACATTTATCACTTCAAGAAAAAGTGGCTATGGCCGCGGTAAAAAACAGCTGCTATAGAGTGATTAGCTGCTGCCAAAGGATTTCGCAGCGGTCTCCGACCGTTGCTATAGGCCTCGCTGCATAGACATACAGAAGCGGTTATACGCATTTACTGCAGCGGACGACTGCTGGGGTATTGTTTCCCAAATTCTCCCTTTTAAAGCCCCCTTATGGCAGCGGCCACTCTGTGGCAGCGGTTTCGGACCGCTGCTATATGTAGCTACCTGAAATGAATTTTGAAATTGTGGAAGAGGATAGCCCGGCTGCTGTAGCATTTTTTATTTACATATTGCAAAACTTATGGCAGCGCACACAGACCGTTGCTAAAGATTTGCACCTTTTTTTTAAAATTAATTGTTAAATACATATCAACTCAACTAAAGACCTATAGCCAAATCATCCAATCTATTAACAAAGTAACGTACTTAACTTTATTAACAAGCCATAAAAATATCAAAGCCATTCACCAAAATGTCATTGCTTAAGAGATTGTATGGTATACAAAAGGAAGGTCAAATTGCTGTACAATTTAAGTTAACTATAAACAATTTCACTAGAAACACCTTCTAGGGGGGCAAAAGGCCTACATATATAGCTATTCAAGAGATGAAACACAACGCAATTTGCAACATCAATCACTCAGATATCATCACTCCCATTGCTCGATCTATTTGCATTTGCCTCCACATTATCTTGAGACATAATCAAGCAACCATTAGCATGCGATTCAGTTGACTACCATGAAGTTTGTTCAACTTCCTTGAGTTAATAGAAATGAAATCACCAAGTTTCTCAAAGTGAATGACCATTAAAACACTTAGAACAAAAGATACCAAGAGAACAAGTCTAACCAAGAAACCAAGAAATGCACAAGTTTATATGCTGAGTTTAGCTAGTATTGTAAGACTTATATAGTTGGCACTCATCGACTTAGCATTGTTTTGTCCAATTTTATAAAAAGAAAAGCCCACAACAGATAGACTCAAAAAAGACAAGAGAGAGAGGGGGGGGGGGGGAACTTGTCCTCTTTCCCCAATGCAGCAGCAGTGTAGGTTTTGCACTGCCACCAAAAGTTGTGGTTATAAGTTCTAAGACCTCCTGCTGCAGCAGCAACACCACCCCTACCAAAGCAATTGTTTCCTCATCTTCTTTTCCCCGCATTGCCCCCTCAGTCAAGTTTGAATCAAACCCATTTGACTCCCCATCCTCCTCTGCTTGGCCAAATAAAAATTTGGCCAAGAATGGTCTCTCTTGAATAATATTCTGGTACACGAGCACACACACATGTCATGTGTATTTTATTTTTTCAAGCAAAAAAGGGGGAGATGCATGTATTAATGGCTATGGCTTGACTGTGTAGTGTCTGCTAGTATGTGTGTGTCTGTAGTGAAGAGACAAGGCAGGGATTAGGTAGGATGGGAATGGAGTAGTAGAAGAGGGAAAAGTTTTTTGGGACAGTTAGGATTTTTCTTTGGTGAAAGGTCAAGATCCTTGGGGAATTTTGTTTTGACATAACCTGGAAACTTGGAGATAATTCTGGGCCCTGTTAGTTGAATGATTCTATCCACTGCTATGGCGAGACATTGGATGGAGAATTAGTTGGAAAGGAAAAAATATCTCTGACCAAGAAAGCAAACTTGGTGAAAGAAAAACCAGGAGATTGTGCTAATAAAACAAACTATGTAAAACCATCACTCGACTAATCTTGAAGAGAAAATATCCTAAATCTTTCACAAAGAATTGCAGTACAAATTGACATATGCAATCACTGTGTGTACCTGACTAGAACCGGTAGCAGGGTCTGCAAAACTATTCCCTGCAAGTCGTTCAAGAGCTTCTTCTATCCTTGTCATTCGTGCCTTCATTTCATTCATACCGGCCAGCTCCACCTTAAGAGAACAAATCTGTTCGTGCAGTTTCACATTGTTGGAAGAACCCCATGTGTTTGAAATATTGGCCATGGACCCCATTGCCCTCACCCTACCATGCCGGTCCTTACCCATAACCTTGGAAAGAATATCATTTGGACCGCTATCATCCTGGGGCAAAGAGACCTCTTGTTGGAGTCTTTCGATATCATCCTAAAAGACAAACAAAAAACAAGTCATTATCAATGAAAGATTGAGACTGAACGATAAATATAAAAATCGAACAAATGAAAAGCAAGTAAAGAAACTTACAGCCTTATTACGTGCTTGCAAAAAGACATCTCCTTTGAGTTTCTTTGATTTGCGACTCACAATCCACATTGTTGCTCTACCCGGTCTAACATTATGAGTCTCGAATTTCAAAACCACAATAAATATGACTACAATATATATAAATACAGTCCCACAAAGTTGTATAGTATGTAATGTATAACAAGGCAATAAAAGTGCGTACATATTCTTCTTCCTTCCGTGAACTGGATGTTCGGCCTAGGGTATGTGGAATTGCATTGATGCTCATCGCATTTTTGCTGTTTAACTTTGCCTCACCCTGCAATTTAAAGCACATTAATTAGTAGATATCAAATAAAAACATGAATTATGTAAATAAATCTAAGTTCAGTGAATACTATAACTTTTTCATGTTGCCAATAGCTCGCCAAGGTTTGCCACTGCAGCCAATCTGCCCTTTTTTCAGCTGCAACAAGTGTATTTGAAGCTGGTATATCATCTGGCTTGAAGAATTTCCTTTTTAGCGAGCATTTCCAATCTTTCCAACGGGTGTTAAGAGTATGTATTATAGCATTTTTTGCAAGAGGATGATCCATTGTGAATCTCTTCTGTGACCACAAGTTTCAAAAGCATCAAGACTTTTCACATAGCTTAGAATAAATTCAGGAAATACATAACTTAAATAATACCTCGATCTCCTCCCAAGCCTTTTCTTTGTTCGCCTCTGGAACATCAGCCCACTTGGTGTCATTAATTGGTAACAGCTTGCTCGAACGTGACACACAACCTATAAAAGTACCAAGCTCATGAAATGCACCGGTATTAGCATGACCCCAATTGTCCTACCTTACATATTTTTGCGTCTCCCTAGCCCATATTTCAACCCCTCTAGTGGGGCCTCGCTTTTTTGATGAACTAGAACCTGCAAGAAAAGAACATGTCCCAAGAAATCAATAAAACAATTTTTAGTCCAATCATGATATGTTGTATGAAATCAGGTAGCAGGTTGAGAAGAACTTTTGATTCAACATAGATACTGGCACAGAACCTCTGCAATATACTAATAGGAGGTAACAAATAAGCTATTTTGAATTTTGAGCTACTGTGCTCTATTGTCCAAGTCAAAGAAAAGAGACCATCAATGATAGAACTGAAATTTTTGGTAAATAGTGATTTGTGTGAGTGCCCCTTGTAAGAAAGTGTTTGCAAACCAACCTAGAAGAAGAGGATTAGTGGATGGCAGCCTGGTTGTCTTCCCTAAACATACTGACTTTCACATCTAAAATTCTTGCCCATATCCGCTTATAGTAGGTAATGGGATATTTACTTCTACCTAATAGCATAGCATTACTTGGAAAACTGTAAATATGTTGAGTATTGTGTACCTGTGTGAGATACTCGGTAGTCCATACCTAGGCAGGCCTTTGGGCATGTCTCTTACATTTCCAATTGGATATGCAGCAATCAAGCATGCCCAGAAACTTATATAAGGTGCAAAGAACTGCATGTTTTTTTCAAAGTGAGTAATGTGTTCGTTATAAGATCTGCATGATACATGTACTGGTTAAACCGTCGAGATAATAGAAAACTATGAAAAGATAGGATTATTCGGCATCCCTTTATTCTTGGACTTTTGGGCTTAATGTTCAATCTAAACATTTCACGTAGTTATGCAACTAATTGCTTCTAATAATGCACTTAGCCATTACTAGAAGTAATTCTGAAGCAAAGATAACTTAACACTGAGAATAGCTCAATCTGAACATTTTACGTACTTGCGCAACTAAGTGCTTCTAATAATGCACTGTAGCCATTACTAAAAGCGAAGACAACTTATTAGCTTGGTGTTGATGACAATCATTCCAAATGTTTAGCAGTAGTATTTCAGTACCAAAAAGTTCAGCAGTGATTTTGCAATTCAACAATGAGGCCCTTTGACACATAGCTCTCCTGCCCTTAGATGTACATATAAAATTTATCCGTATACCTCTAAGTACATACATATCCATATGAACAACGTAAATCACAAGATTGAACCAAACGTGCTTCGCATAATATCCAGAAAGGTAAATCTAAAGCTAAAACCACGATTTATTTCCTAATCTGCAGGATACTCTAAGTTAATGTTGCTGTGCAAGGTACATATAAAATTTATCCGTATACCTCTAACTACATACATATCCTTATGAGTATCAAGTGAAACAACAAAACTAGTGATGAAATACAAACAGATGCCCCCATAAATTACTCACAAGAAACACTCATATACTCATAAAAATTTCATGTTTATTGGATTATAAAACCAGTGCTCACTAGATTATAAAACCAGTGATCCTGGTTCGCTCTTCCAAAAACCCCTTGTTTACCCCAGCTGTGTATTTTTCTGGGGTAAATGGTACCCTAAAGGAAGTGCATGAAATCCTGGGTATAAGTGATAGTACTCTATCAGTAAGATACCTAGAAGTAATTCTGACTACAAGATCAAAGTACGAGGATTGTAATAGAACTACGGAGAGACATCTTGCCAAGGTCAAAGCCGGATTACCAAATGCTTAAGATATGCAAGTAGATTGCAAATCACTATTGCTGTGTGATTACCTTCTTATTTCAATATAGATAACAATCCAATCGCCCCAAACATGGACTACCAATTATGACAATATAGATAGAATAAAATCATATTTTTCCTTCTCAAAACTCAGCTTTACCTGTGGATGGTGGGTCACTTTGTAACCCCTCAAGATGACTGGTTATCTCAGCATCAAGCGCCTCATCCTTGATGTTGGTATCGGTAATCACAGCGACATTGGCATCAGTTTGTACCTTGACATTGGGCTGCTCATTGATCTGGGAGAATCTCGTGATGGCATTTGTGCGGTGCGACCTCCTTGTGCTCGAGGCAGCCGTCTATTAGCCATGGAAACACTATAGATACAAATATACGTATAAACATAACCAAAACTGGAATAGATAATGAATGAAAGAAAAATTGAAGTCAACCTTTAATTCAGCGACTACAAGAAACAAAATAAATGAACAAACAAAGATATGATTCATTTAGAAGTTCTATTCAGAAATTGATAGTACACAAAAATAAATAGCACACAGGAAAAAAATCAATCACTACTCATAGAATCACTCTCTGCCTCTTCATTTTCTTTTTCATCTTCCTCTGCCACTTCTTCCTCTTCCTCTTCCTCTTCCTCCTCGTCTTCGTCCTCATGCTCGTCCTCGTCCTCATTTCCCTCCTCATCATCTACAAAGGTCTCAAGTCTTTGCTTTTTAGCCCCATCACTTTCTAGTGAAGTCTTAAGTGTACGCCTTTTAGTCCTTCTATCTATAGCTTCCTCCCTTGGTTGTGCATTTTTGGACCTCTTTGCTGGACGTTCCTCCACTATTTCTGCTTCAATGTCATCTCTGGCCCAAGTGATGTCACCTATTATATTTTTTGCATCTTGAACAACCTGTGGCTCACTTGGGGAAAGGGATGATAACTCTTCATGTTCATTGTCTTCCTCTTCCACATCTTCACAAAAGTCTCTTGGCCTTGTTCGAATAACCACATGCCAACCATTGTCCCTTGAATGATCCACGAAGAACAGCTGCTCCACTTGAGAGGCCAACACAAATGGTTCCTCTTTATAAATAAATCTCTTTGAGTTAACAAGTGTAAATCCATATGGATTTGTTATGATCCCTGTATTTCGATTTACAGTGTCGTACCATTTGCATTTAAAAAGTACCACCTTTCCTACTCCAAAATAATCTAGCTCAATTACATCTTCCAAAATGCCAAAGTACTCTAATAAGTCTTCTGCAGGATTTCTATCTCTAGATGATGAATAACCACGTGTACTAGCGGACATAAACACTCGGCTATTTTGTGTTTTTCTTTTCTACTCGAGGTGCTCAGTGTGAAACCTATATCCATTTATCAAATAGCCATTGCCTCTCTTCACAATATCATTTGGACCACGTGTAAGGGCAATTATTTCCTTTGAAACCCCAGCTCGTAAAGTTTTTACCTGTGCAATTGCAAATCAAGTAATGAGAAATTACTCAACTGCAAATTCAAAAGACTAATCTTGAATGCATAAAGAAAACTCACATGACCACTTAACCATCTAGCAAATTCATTTTTTAAGCAGTTATCAACTTCCCTTGGCGTAGGTTTCTTTCTACGTCTTCCTAGCATCATTGTGCACACACTTTGACATAGGCTGCAATGACATCGTATATTAGCATATTATCCATATATAAGCTTAAAATAAATATCATAGCAATGCTTTGAGAAAACTGCTTACGTTCAATACTCTTCTAACTCATCACAGTTAAACAACACGTATTGATGTGCCGTCTCTATAACCTTCACATCTAGACGAGTCATAGAAGGGGTACCTAAAAATCTACCTTTGCACCGAAAAACGTACAAACTTCTGGTCACTTCTTCAACATATCCATCTTCATTCCTTCCTGGTCGAGTCCATGCTGGATGAGAACCTTCTAAGTACATAGAGCAAAATCTTACACACTCTTCCGCTAGTAACCCTTCTGCAATCGACCCTTCGGGGCGGCTCTTGCATCGAATATAGCCTTTTAGCTTAAACATGTACATGTAATCATTGTAATATAAACTACATTAACCTCTAAGTGTCATCTAATATCAAATAAAAAATAATGAAAAGCTTTTTACCTTTCAAATGGAAACATTTGGCGATACTGTATAGGTTCAGCGATCCTTGCCTCCTCCGCAAGATGAATAGGCAAATGGACCATTATGTCGAAGAAAGCATGTGGAAATATCATCTCAAGATGACAAAGTGTCAATACTATCTTCCTATTAAGTCGTTCAAATTCTTCTTCTCGGTAATTTTTATAACACAATTCTTTGAAGAATTGACAAATGTCAACTATAGCAGAGCAAACATCCTCTGGCAGTACCCCTCTTATTGCTATCGAAAGAATTTGATGCATTAGGATATGGCAATCATGACTTTTAAGACTTGAAATCTTGCCATCTTTTTGAAGTACACAACGGCTAATATTTGACAAGTAGCCATCAGGAACCTTAACATTCTTCAACACATGGAGAAAATCCTTTTTCTCGTCCTTAGACATTGTCAAACGTGCAGCAAACAGCTTATATTTGCCTACACCAACTTCAACTGGATGCAATTCTTGTCTTATGTTCATATCTTGCATGTCTAAACGAGCTTTAAGAGTATCCTTTGTCTTCCCTTTGATACCCAACAACGTCCCAAGCAGATTATTACAGAAATTTTTCTCAATGTGCATTACGTCCAAATTATGGCGTAACATGAGAAACCTCCAATATGGTAACTCAAAAAAAAATACTTTTTTTTCCTCCAGTTATGGTTGGGATCCTTAGGCACAGTTGCTTTACTAGCCTTTCCAAATGTAACATTTATGTTGCTCACCACTTCAAGCACATCAAACCCCGAACGAATAACCGGACGTTCTCTATACTCACATAGCCCATTAAATTTTTTTTTCGAGTCTATATATGTGATCTGGATCTAGAAAAGATCAGTGTGCCATATAATATTTCTTACCACGTAATCTGCAAGATCGAGTATCTTCTTGACAAACTGGACACGCCAACTTGCCCTTAGTGCTATAACCTGCCAACATTGCATAAGCTGGGAAGTCACTAATAGTCCACATGAGCATTGCACGCATCTTGAAGTTAGTTTTAGTGAAGGCGTCATAAGTTTCAATACCATCGAACAACGCCTTGAGCTCTTCAATTAATGGCCTAAGATACACGTCAATATCATTAATAGGGGAAGTTGGACCAGGTATTAGCAATGGCATAATGAAAAATCGTTGTTGCATACACATTCTGGGAGGCAAGTTATAAATAACCACGGTAACGGGCCATATGCTATGACTTGCTCCGTGGTGAAAAGGATCTATACCATCAGTTGATAGCCTGAGTCTTATATTACGAGGGTCTGAAGCAAAGTCTGGATTTAAGCGATCAAATTGTTTCCAAGCTTCTGAGTTAGCAGGATGGTGTTGTCCTTCGTCTTTTTGACATTTTTTTATCATGCCACATCATTAATTCAGCCGTCTTTGGTGACATATATAGCCTTTGCAGTCTTGGTATCAAAGGAAAATGATGCAATTGCTTCACAGCTACATTTTTTCCTTCTTTACAAGCTCCAGATTCTCCTTCCTTTTTGCCTCCCTTTGAACCTTTGCACACCCTACAAGAATTCAATGTGCTATCTTCCTTCCAATATATCATATAATCATTGGGACACGTGTCAATCTTATCGTAGTTGAATCCCAAGTCACCAATTATCTTTTTTGTTTAAAAGTTGGCAGGCAACGTCTCATCGTTAGGAAGTATTTCTTTTAACTTACCAAGTAGCAAATCAAAGGACTTATCTATCTATTTACTGGTGCATTTTGGATTAAATAACCACACAATAAATGATAGCTTTGTCTCAGTCTTGCACCCTGAATATAATAGTCGATCTGCATCGCTCATGTATTTATAGAATTTTGCAACTTTAACACAAGGGTCCTCCAATCGACTGGTGAAGATGTCATTTACCATTTCATGCATAGCTCCACCACCACCAATGCTGAGCTCTACATCATTTCCCATGCAATTTGAACAAGAAGACAAGCCTTCCCCATGAACTGTCCACACTGTATAATTGCTCATAAATCCCCTTATTATTAAATGTTCTTGCACAATGTCACGCGTGCGGAACATGCTATTAACGCAATCTCTACACGGACACAAAATCTCTAAAAAGATTGTTGCTGTATTTGCAAATGCAAAATCCATAAACATGTCGACTCTAGCACAATAAGTATCAGTTTCCCTAGAGTGCGTCATCTATTTCTTGTCCATATTTCCTCTTGTATAAAGAAAGCCAAAGCAGAAACGCAAACAACAGTAGGAGAAAGGTAAATCCGAAGATTTCATGATGATAATAAGCTATGGGGAAATATGAGAAACCTTCAAATTGTTAGAAACTAGAAATAACCAACTAAAGTGTAATCAGTTGGTAACCTCCAAAAATCAAGCATTTCTTTTCGAACCTAGGCAATCAAACAAATTGAAAACCAATAAACAAAGAGCAGCATAACTTGGCCAACATACACACACAAACAACTGCAAATTGCAATTTCAAAGTAATCAGCACCGCAAACAAAGCCAAATCCCACAAATACCACAATGTCGTGATCTCAAATCCCACATATAGTCTAATGCTGCATGTAATGCACTGTCACTTATAATAGTTGTTATAACTTATATGACACAAAAGAGTTCCACGATCTGATTAAGCATCTTTCCTGTTTATTAGTTACATGTTGACAGCTATGATACTTCTGTGATCCCATCTTATTCGCTTGATAAGCATGCGGTTGATGACAGCAGTTGCTGTGAGATGTTGGTTTGCGAAGGAAAGGATGGAGATGAAAGGAAAACTGATGACGATTCAATGAAATGGATGTGTTCAAAGATGAGGGTAATGAGAAAGATGATCAGGAAGTAATCATAAGCCAGCCAGAATTGTACATAAAAAGTTCAACTACAATCAAGGGCAAGACAGCAATAGGCGTCAAGTCAGTTCTCTAGCAATGACACAATTAGAGTATGTTCTGATTGTAACACAACTGGAGTATCCTTAGAACTTTTTTCCAAAAATTGACTAAGGATGTCAGCTTAGTTATTTCAGTTCTTCCATTACAGTGTTTAGATACATACTACTTGGCTTGGGCATTGTATTGTGCAAGACCCAGTGGCTTTCAATCTGGTAAAACCATTCAGGTAGGAAAAAGACAATTTAAACAGCAGTGGTGGTGATTCTTCAAGCTCAACTTGGCTGATTCAGTTCATGCTGATAGATGTTTAGTGCGGAATGGTCTCAATTATGACATGAGTGTGTGGCCTGCCTTTTTTAGTGGTTTAGCATGACTAGTTCGGTTGTCTAGCTATCTGCCAAACTTGCGAAAGATGTATAAGTTTGTCATCTGGTTAGATATCAATCTATAGACATAAATGTTGGAGCAGAAAAATCTCCTTCTTAAATTATATGGAGCTCAATAGAACATCTAGCTCAAAGAAATTGCTTTTCCTCTTCTTAAAATACTACTATTAGATTTGTAACTAGCAAACATTACTACTTTTTTTTTCAGCCAATAATGTATAAAGTTAAATTACTATCGTTCTTCAATTCACAGTCAAACATCAAGAATCATAGCGTTGCACTTTTTTTTTTGGCAGCCAAACATCAAGTTTCAATGTATGGAAACAGACAAAGATTTG
Organism: Escallonia herrerae; assembly: GCA_033070095.1. NCBI lineage: Eukaryota > Viridiplantae > Streptophyta > Magnoliopsida > Escalloniales > Escalloniaceae > Escallonia > Escallonia herrerae. The sequence goes on along the minus strand of JAVXUP010002242.1, from coordinate 73,098 downwards.
ATATCGTCATATTCATAGTGTCAAGTAAGTGAAGGAGAGAGAGTACCAGTTGGCGAGAGCTATTTCTGGAAAGATAGATTTCGAGGAACTGGGACTTCGATCAAAGACCTGTGGACAACACCAACGCTCAACCAACACGATACAAAGTTCAATTTAAATTCATCAATCTCATGCGCTAAGTTACAACTAATTAGAGATAAAGTAACACCAAACTTACCTCGGAAGCAAAAATCAGCAAAGATGATAAAGTGTTCCACACTGCACATCAATTAATAAAGGTCAGGGATAGATTAGAAGATTAAAAAATTGAATTATTGAATTAGAGAAAGCCTAATTTTGGGAAGACCCAAGCAATTGAAAATCAGAGAACATCTTCGTACATGTCTTGGGAGGGTATCACAACACAAGTTATGTCATACATGTACAAATGAACATCTACATCGAATCCTGGGAGCAGCACAGCACAAACTGAAAGCAAAAAAGCGTACTAGTGAGGAAGGCAACACAATCAAATGAGCCAGGAAGGCATAACATGAAAAGCCCTTATATTAGGTTATTTTAGGTTAGGATTGAGACTATGATCTCTAGTCTTTCTAAGCGGAGTACCAATTTGGTCCGAGGTAAGGAATAACCAGTTACGCCAAAAGATGCAAAATTGGATTCGGTTGGATGGTAATCATGTGCTAACTCCCAAAGAGAGCTGATGTGTATGAATCAATTGGGTATGTGTGTGAGAAATAATGCGTGCATTACTGTGTGTCGGTTGTGTGCATGCGTGTTTCAAAGAGAGGGAAATCAAGAACGAACCGAAAGAGGGAGATCAAGAGCCTGATTGCGTTTATGTTGATTATGTTTGCGTTGATTCCGTTTGAGTTTGTGCCCATTCATGTGTGTGTGCGTCTGGGATTTATGTGTGTGCGGCTGGGGGGTGTGAGTTTCAGAGAGAAGAAGAATAGAAGCAGAGAGCCAAGTTGGGGGAGGTAACCTCTAATTACGTGAGTTCGTGGGATACAGATTGAATAAAAAAGTCTACGGCAGCGGTATGCCCGCTGCCACACAATTGCTTGGCCACTTGTATTGGGTTTTATTTGGAGCTATTGATTTCGTGGGTTTTTGGAACGTAAAATTTTTAGCCGCGCTCAAGCTGTGAGCAATTTTTTCACAAGCTATGGCAGCGTTACATGGCCCCACTGCTGTATACCCTCTATACCAGTGGCCTTTGTGGCCGCTGTTATAAACCGCTGCTATACATAACATATGCCACTGCTTTTTTCGGTCGCTGTTATAGAGCGCTGCTATTGGGCATTTTTCTTATAGTGTATTGATAGCCGATCTCTTCTCTCTAAGAACACTATTGAAGACATGTGGCAAACTTCTCCTAAGTTTGCCCTATTGTTGATGATGATGTTGTTGAGGTCGTTGCGTGTTGTTGTGAATTGTCGGCACTTATTGGTAGTCGACATTTCTCTTATGCAAGAACGTTGTTGAGGGCTTGCGGTAATCTTCTCCCAAGTCCGTCCTATTGATGATGTTACGTTGAACTCTTGTTGTTAAGTCTGAACACCCGTTGATCTTCTGATCGGTATTCCTTGTTGAGCTATGTTGTTGAGGAAATAAGGTGGAATATATTTTCCCTTAGTCCGCCCCGTTGATGAATTGCTGCTTGGCTGTAACGTGGTTAGGGAAATCACTCTAAATGAGTTCCCTACTTGTTGACAGTGTCTTTTTTATTTAATTGAGACTGAGATGAACATCCCATAAAATTGAACATCAATATGAGGAGGATGGCCTATGAAGTACGATCACTGGCCAAAGAGGATGAATGTCGCTCGAGCAAAGTCTGTCGTGTCTGATCGAGTCCTATCCGTCATGTCCATGTGCATTGCATTTGATTTTCTTTTGATGTTGATGATTTGTATTTCAATAATGTTTGCCTTTACGAGCTTGGATTTTGGGTCCACTTGCATAGTCGGTCGGTCAGTCAGTGCAGTCCATGAGGAGGTGGCAGTAATGTTGTTCTATTGGGCCTTAAGGCTACTCAATCTAACAAAAGAAAAATTAATGTTTGACAATTATGCTAATGTCGAAAATTTATTGGAACTCTTGATTCATTTCTATTGTGGAGATGATTATTATTCCTTCGAGTCTCTTGAATCATTTGTACACGATACTCCTCATGCAGTCTTTACTGGGCGATTTGCACTTATTCCTTATGTTGTATTGTGCAGGCTATTAGGTTGATCAAGGAGAACCTTCTAGAAAGGAAAAAGACATAAGCTAGAAAAGTTGAGCAAGGGGATCAGTTGTGTGAGGTAAGAACAGTTAGGAATGGTGGAATAAAGAATGTGTTGCGAGATAGGTTGATAAGAGTCCCACGACTGCAGTCGTCTATTAGGTTGTAACCATTCATGTTGTTTAAAGACCTGAAGGTCTTCCGCTGCAGTATGATATATGTTTGTAAGAAAAAAATTGTAAGGACGCATTTCAGAGCGTCTATTAATGATGTTGAGTATGGGGATGTAGTTGCTCTGTATTCAGCACAGGGTTTTGAATGTGATTATGGTTGATAACTCAGCCCGATGATGTTACCTGGGTTAAGGGTGTCACAAGTTGGTATCCGAGTTTAGGCAAATGATTCTGTAGACTTTTGAAGTGTCTGGTGGAAATCCTAAGTTGTTGATGAGAGAACTAGATGAAGAATCTTGATGATTTGGTTGAACTAGGATGATCGTTAAGATATGTGGGTCGAGGTTGGCTAAGGCATGTTTATTCATGACCTTAGCGTTCCTGCTATTGCTGCAGGGAATGGAAGAAAGAAATGGTCGACCTAGTTTTAGAAGAGTAGTTTGATGATGATAAGGTTGTGCTGTCGGATCTCAACAAAAGAATCCTGATGAGAATGTAGATGAGATAGAATTAGGGTTGAAAGAACCGAATCGAGGTCCGGTAGAAATTGAAATAAAAGGACCTGGTAGAGAAAGATGGTTGAGGTTGAGCACTTTTTGTAACATCCTAGAATTTTTTGGAACGTTATCACTCAATCAATCATTTACGCTAAGACAATAGAACTCTCAAACTCAACCAATTTAGAATCATCAACCAGTCAGAGCAACTAAACCATTGGATAAAATAACGCTCTTAGCATACTGTCATAGTTGAAACATCAATGTCTAAGTCAACAATTCTAAATAACAATAAATAACCCACGCGGGGGTTCTAATGACCAGAACTAAAACTTAACATCCTTTTTGTTCGCTTGGCTCTAATCCATACTCAGTGCGGTCTATTATCGATTATTACCTGCAAAAAGAAAGTCAAAGGGGAGTGAGCTTTTGAGAGCTCAGTAAGGTCGCTCAAACGAAGAAACTGCAAAATAGTTTACAAATACCAAACGATGTTGGTTTTGTTCAAAGAAACAATTCGATGATAAATTCCAGAATTTTCACAACAATCAGTTATTAATATGACTTTCGGATACGATGCAAACAATCACAAACGCTATTGAACATGAGTTGCAAAGCCACACAGGCAATGCAGGGTAATCACTTAGCAAGGCCACAAAGGCGATGCTCATTAACACTTTACACCGGCTAGTCCATCTAGGCATTAGCCCACACCAATACACCGGCTAGTCCGTTAAGGTACTAGCCCACACCAATATTCTCCAACATACACAAACTCCTGCCAAACACACCAATGCACAATCTCATGTCAATATGCAGAGTGGCAACAATTCAATAATGCAATGATTAATTCGATGCACAACGAGAAATAAACACAGAGCATCGAGTATGATTTCCAATAAACGCTTAAGGCTCAAGAAAAGGGTATTAAAGGCAAATAATGCATTCTCATAACAAATATAATAGAGTCCAAAGAAATTCGATAGCAATTTAAAAAAATATATATATACGAAGACAAATTGATGAATTAGATTTCAAATAGAAATTCCTTACCTCGGTCCAAACTATGCAATGGTCAACAGCCTCGATCCAAAATCCTTTAAATTAACCTAGGTCGGGCAAATTATTTATCAGAACACTATCCACACTAATATATTATAAACCTAATATAACTACCCACATCGTACTCATTTCTCTATGCAGAACGACAAAATTTAAAGCGGGTCCCACATTCGGCCAACCTAACCCGACACTCGTCACACTCCACGAGGCTCCGAAATATCCCAAAAATATTCTTGTCATTCATTAAGCATTATTTATAGCTTAATACAGTATATGGGATAAAAATATTATTTTTGAATATTTTTTATTATTTTTGAATTAAAAATAGTTTCCTTTCATACACCAAAACCCGTAAATTACCATAATTACTTCTAGCTGGAAATAAGGACTCATAATTTTTGTAACAGCTTTACAATATGTTGAACAATTATAGAAGTTTAAATCAGAAATTAAAAGGCATTGAAACTATTTCTTTATTTTTTTTCGTTTTGCTAAATTAATGTGGTATGAAAAATGGTAATAAATCAACTCCAAAAATTATCAAACTTTTACTGAGTCTTTCTTATACGATAAAAACATTACTATAATTTTTCTCAGAGCATTTTCAGGGTTTAAAGGCTCCAAAATAAATTTAGAGTCACTGAACTTCTAGAAAATATTAAAAATATCAGAAAAATCTGAAATTTTAACCGTAATTCTAATATTTTTCTAAGAATATTCCTGTAAAGTTTTAGCATTTTTGAACGATCACAAGATACCCAACAGTCACGTGATACATTGTTCATGCACAGTGTACCACTTTAACTGCTTAGACCCATTACTGCTCATCACCCTTCTTCTCCTCTTTCAGCTTCTGTACAAACCCATTATTTTGATACCTGATTACACCTATGCACCACTCCAAATTGCACCCACATACACACTTCTATATATTATATATATGCACTCACCTCACTACCATTCTATATATATGTACACATTTGCCATGCTCGTATTCATACTTGAGCACCCAAACAACTACACTCCAACCCAACCAAAAACACACACTAAAAATGCAAGTCACACCCACTGCCTTACGGCAGTGGGTTTCTACCTCAGTTTCTTCTTCTTCTATTTTCTTTTCTCAACCCTGCACTACAGCTACACATTACCTCCAAGACCTCACCATATCCAAACACAAATAGGTATTCAATCTCCTCGCCTTCCCACGTCCAATTTCCATCACGGCATTTCGATGTGCCCAAGCTCCTCTCTTCCTCTGCGCAGCCATGGCTGCCATGACAAGAATTCCACAAGGTGCAAAGCAGCCCCTTATCGTTGGTTCTGTCCCAAACCCATATCCCTTCACGCCGCTACTATACCTGTTTACAACACATTATACATACACAACACACCCACCTCACACACTACACATGGCAGCCCTGCCTCTCTCTCTAACCGCTTCATTTCACTCACAATCATACACAAACACACACACAAGACTTCACTCCCTTTGATTCTATGCACACAAACACATTGTCTTACAATAAACCCATTTCTCACGGCCACAATCAAACCTCACAGTTCCCTCAGGCATAACTAAGACACTCCTAAAAACCCATGCATCAACAACACATACACTTTGCCATTCACGGTTTTTTTTTTCCGGATGCTGTGATCCAATACCTAAACATATACACATAACACTCACGAACACACTCCCGATTTTCTGCCTTTAACGTAGCCCGCCCTTAATCCCTTAAATCCTTATATAACCAAGAGAAAGCAGCATGAAAAACTTACCAGAAAAGCTTTGCCGGAAAACTCTTCCTTCGATCCCTTCTCTTCTCTTCTCTCTCTCCCGGTATCTCTCTCTGCCGCAATAGGTCTCCAACAAAGCCTATGACGGCTGATCACTGTTCTACAATCTATACATAATAACCCTAATTTGGAACATAACCAAAATGCCCCCTCAAATTTTCTTTGGCTATTCTTATTTTTACCTAAAGCCTTTATTTATGCGAAATGGTCCAAAATAAATGTTTACGATTATTTACCCGCTAAGAGAATGATTAACGTTTGTTATGCCATCCTGTTTCACACATCGTTGCTGAAAAGTATACCGAAACTAAAAGAAAATTTTAATTGTCGCTAAAGTATGTCGACGATAAGAAAATAAATCCATCGCTACAAAATATAGCGATGCTAAGCTAAAACTATTGTCGCTAAAAAAATTTACCAATGAAATTTCTACTCATTGCAAACAACGTTAAATCTTCCTATAAAAGTTGCTAAAATCGTTAAACGGAAATATCGATGCTAGCCAAAATTTTCTTCGCTAAGTAAAAGTATTATTTGTTGCTAAAATTTTTAAACAAATCGAAAAAATATTGGGGTGTTACACTTTTATTATGTAAACCTTGAATGGAGAGATGAGGAGCTGAGGGTGGAAATGAGTAGAATTTTAATGAGATTTTGGAAGAAAAATTACTTCCAAGTGATGAGGAACAAAAAAAGGACTCATCGACAAGACGATTCGAGTCCCAAACAAGCGGTATTGACTAAACGATAGAGAGGTTGAAAGTTGAACAGGAGGACAAGAAGTAAGTATCGAATTAGATATTAAGGGAGACGATGGATGCCAGTATACGGGTCACTCAAGAAAAAATATGACAGGTTGTTCATGATTGCCCTTCTAATAGGGAAATACCTGAAGACATGCAACAATTGATTCTAAGATAGAGTCATTGAAGCCTAAAATTGTTAAAGGAGAGTTATGGCTTCTCTGAGGTTGATAGGGTGTACGAATAAGGGTGGAGTCTGCTTTTGAAATCGGACCTAAAGTTGTGATTGAGAAGGGGAAGGGTAATGGGGGACTAGTATTATTTACATACTATTGTAGAAAAAAAAAGGTTGCTTAGTGATGAAAACTATTAGCTTTTTGAGCGTGAAGGTTAATATTATGGTGTGCAATTTCAATTATCGCGCTACTCCCTCGAAAAATAAAAAATCAATGTTGATCTTGGGAGATTGCAACGCCATTATGGCAAGCTCATATAGTGTACACATGCATGATGTACTAAATAATTACTAGTCCACTTGGGTACTAGCCTACGTTTCATGCAAGATTTAATCAGCCTTATACTGCCTCTCCACTAAATAGGTACCTAGGTCGACACAGAAATTAACAATATCAATAAGCGTTAACATAAGTTCATATCCCCGAAATCAATTCGGGTTCTCATAACAATAATCATACTGACATAAGTCAGCATTCGGGATTTTCAGAAGAAATCGGATTTTTCAGAAAAAATCAGAATTTCAGAAGAAAAATAACAGATAAACAACAAAATGACTGCGAATAATTATCGAATATAATCACAACAACTCAGAAGAAGGGATACAGACGATTATCAAATTTGCTCAGCCCACATTAACATGTGAGCATCACAAGATTTCTAAATAACCGATTCAGGTTCAACATTACGATTTTCATGGCAAGAACATGCTGATATCAATACATAACTCAGAGTTCGGCATTAGCCGTAAATATATCAAAGGAGTACTTACGAGTACAAGTAATCAAATAATGGTTTGGACAAAAGTCCTTACTCAAGGTTCAGATAAAATCTCTTACTTGGATCCGTAATTAAATTATCCTAATCAGAAGTCTTTAGTTTTAACCTAAACGAAATAATCGAATCATTAGAACATAGCCTACAGAATAAAAGTATCACTTAATACAAACTCACACATGCTCCTAAAATGAACCTCCCCTCACCGGGTATGTAAAATTACTGAAAGCCCCTAGGGTGTAAAATTACCAAAATGCCCCTCTTGGACTTAAATTACCAAAATGGTCTTCCCATAAGTAGAATCACTGAAATAAACTTCAAATATGTAAATTTATGTAAAAATACTTTTCTTAGGTCAAATTACCAAAATACTCCTTCGGGTGGCAAATTACCAAAATACCCCCTGTTACACTTTAATTCTCAAAACTAGTTTTCCATAAGCAAAGTCACTAAAAAATCTTACTGTATGTAAATTTACTTCAAAATACCTCTTATAGGTAAAATTAACAAAATACCCCTTCGGGATAGTAAATTACCAAAACACCCCCCGGGAGTTTTCGGCACTGAAAAAATCTCAAAAATATCTTAAAATGCTATTTTAAGTATCTTGATGTCATTTCTGGGCTAAAAAGTATTTTAGAAAATTTTTGTCCAAAAATTCGCAACCTGTGTCCGGACTGAGCGCTAAAAGGCCAATTTCGTGAAAAATACGTATAGGCCTCAGAATGGCCCAAAAGTTTAGATAATGAATCATATCTATAAAATAGGTCTTGTATAAAAGTTTTAGGTTAAAATAACTTGGTTTGCTATGCTAAATAATTCGATAATCGTAGTTATCCTATACCCTCATTTAGCACCCTTTGTTGACTCTAACAATTCTCAAAATTTTTCAGAGCGTAGTTCTCGTAAAATACTAGGGGTTACAGTTTCACACTTTGTCTATTTTTGGCACTAACTATTTATTAAAATTAAATTAAAAACTACCTAAATGAATTTCACCTTTAGCGACAATAACACACACTATTTAAATCATACACACACTATATCACCTTTTTTGCACACACCTCATCTTCTTCCTCACGACTGCACACACACAACTCACCGATACACTCCTTTCACGCACAGCTACCCTTCCAAGTGCTCCCAAAACCTCTACCCGAATGAGTTTACACCTAAATACTCACATTAACATTCAATTAACCACACCCACACACCCACACCGTAAACACAATTATACTTATATGTAAGGCACATATACACACACATAACTACAGATTCATCCTCCACAAATTCACGCACTCCCACTGTTACAACACATTGAACACGCCCTGCATACACTGCAGTAACACACAACCCATTAATCCACTGTCCTGAAGCTCCCCAACCCAGAAACGCACACCTACACACAATAGCACACAAACACTCACTATTACATCTGCGTACACCCTCCTATACACGAAAAAAATCACGCTGCTCGCATGAATATATACATATTATCAACCCACATGCAATATTTACAGAGAATTCTTAGCACCACTATAACACAAACTAAATCCTAGAATCATACATCGACATGCGAAAATCAGGTTAAAAGTATTACCAATCCGAGCTTCTTCTTCTTCTTCTTCTTCTCTTTTCTTCCTTTTCTCCCATACCCGAGACCCTCTGTTTTCTCTTCTCTATTTCTTTCTTTCTCTGTTGTTTCTTGTTTTACTTTCCCAAATTTCTTTTCTATTTTCTTCTTTCTTTAATTCCCCCAAAAATCTTATGCTATCGATCTATATTTTATAATTTAATTAGATGAGTCAAAAAGCAATAAGCAAGAGGTGACCAACTCAGCCTGAAGGTTTGACACATAATGCACACTTCCAATAATTGCAAATTATCCCCTAAAGTTTTTCCAAAATTATGAAAATGCCCCCAAATTTTAAAAATTATATTTCTGTCCCAAAATATTTTTAAGCCCCAATACTGTACTAATATCTGAGCATTGCTCAAAATTAGGGCCCATTTATTTTTTTGGAGCACCATGGTTATTTTAACCTGCACCCAAAGTTCAGGATATTACAAAAAGAAACTTCAAAACCTCCAAAGAATCCCTAGAGAGAGACCTTTGGAGATTTTGATCATCACTATGAGTCAAGTTTAATTTTAGTTTTGGAATTGAGGTTTGTGGTAAGAACCATAGAAATAATTGTGACTGGTAGAGTTATAATTGAAAATTTGTGTATTTTTTTACATCAGGGTTTTGATACAAATTGTTTGAGAGGATCAAGACTTTAGGTTAAATTGCGCGATTAGAAGTAAGGGTTTACTTTTGAAATCTGAATCAGCATTGGACCTATCATTCGTGTAATGGTTTTATTTTTCAGCAATATATGATAGCAAAGGTAAAGGGAAAGTGTAATATCCCAAACCTATGTCTGGTTTTATGGTAAATCCTATCTGATTAGTTATAGGGTCATTAGCAACGAATTTTTTAAGCAATGGTGTGTTTAATCTTTACCAACAATTTTTAACAACCATAAGTTGTAATCTATGATACAAGGTGCATCAAAGAAATAAATGAAGATTAGCTAATAACTTTGAAAGTTATGAAATAAATTATGGTTATTTAATTAAATGTCTAATGTTGCATATTTTTGTCGAAAGGATCATTGAAAAAAATATGAAAGAAAATTTTAAATGATAGAGAGCGATTTGGGGTTATAAAAGAGGAGACTTTGGAAGCAATTAAAATTAAAAGAATATAAGTCCATAAATAAGTTAAACAAAACAAATGAGTAAAAAAAACAAACAAACAGAAAATGGAGAAGATGGAAAAGAGGGCAATAGAAAAGGCAGCCGACCCTAGAACAAGCGGCGCCTCTTCCAGATATGAGCGGCCCTCATTTCTACCCGCAGACTCGACTACAGAAGAATAACTCTGGCTACACGCCTCCACCAGATACCGTGCCGCAATCAAAGCGCTAGTGCCATCATCAGCTGCTTCTTAAAATCGGCCAACAGGAAAAAAAATATATTTCCTACGCTGGCACAACGATGACCGCGGATCAATGGTTGTCACATCACGACAACCATCAGTGGTGGACCACCATTGAACTTCTGCTGTCGATGTCTCATAGCCACGATGACTTCAAACTAATAGTCGTCAGACACTACCATACGGTTAGCCAAAAAAAGGACCAACCTCACCCCCAATTTTCAGGCCGCCCACACCGCCAAAATCTATAACCACCATTGAGGTTCAAGGCTGCATGACCGTGGGTCCCCACACACTGCCCAAACACAGCTAATATTACAGGGGGCAGTCACCATAACAGCCGTCCAATTACCGTTGCCGACGGGTATTCCATGGTTATGACGTAGAATTGGTTTTGTGATACTGAATGTGGGTTGGATAATGTTAATTGTGATTTCGGTGGTTGTGTTGAGTAGTGATTTAGCGGCGGTGTTAGCGGTGGATAAAATGAAATAAATCGGGTGGTTATGTGTACATCTGTGGGTGTACGATGTGCGTATTTGACATGCGTATAGTTTTGGTTGTTGTCGGATGACTATGTGTAATAGGGTGTGTATGTGGTGTAATGTGTTGTGATGGTATATTGGGTGAGGATTGCATTTGTGTATGTTGAGATATACAAGTTCTACATGTGTGGGGTGTTGGTGGGTGGACAGATGCATGTAGAGCGGGGGTGTGCATGTGTTGTATGTGTGTGAGTCTGTGCAGTGTGCAAACAATGCTGCATATATAAAGAATGTGCATATATTCGGGTTTTATATGCGTGAGTAATGTGTGTATGTATGGTAGTGCGTGTGTTTGTGTGTGCAAAGTGCTGTGTGAATACAGTGCGTGTGTATGTTTGTGTAACGTGTATGTCCTGGATTGTGCTATAGTGTGTCTACATATGCAAATAGTGTGTTGTTAATATGTATGTATGGTTATAGAAAATGTGAGTGTATACAACGTGGGTATGTGTACCCGTGTTGTGTGTGTGCTATGTGTATGCATGTGATGTGTCGGTATACATAAACAGTGTGTATATGTAGCTAGCGGGTATAAAGGGGTGCTATGAATGGATAGGGAAAGGAAGGTGGAAATGTGGATGTGTCCATGGCGTTACTGGTGGGTTCAAGTCTTAAGACTTTAATGTGAAATATAATTTTCATTGATATATTCATTATACCCAAAATTTGGGTGAATGAGGTCTAGAGAACGATTATGGTAATGGAGAGGAGAGACATTGGTTCTTGGAATACTTTGGTCTAAAAATGGGTCGGCTATGGGAGTGTAAAGATTCGAACGGTGAATGTGGCAGTTGACATGTTGAGGAGATTTATAAAAGGAATAATATGTTGATCTATGCGGGTTTCGATTTACAACATGTATAAGTATATATGGAGGAAATGTATGGCACTAATGGTTCTTTGAACTAGATGTGGCCAGCAATCAGAGTACAAGATGCTGGTATCGAGGAAATGTGTAGCATTATGTAAGTGATCTTCCGATCCATCTAGTGTATATACAAGCATATGTTATCCGTTTTTGAGAAATCTCTAGCAGTCATAAATGAACTACTTATAGTTAGCTTATTTCAAAAGAAAGGATGAGAACTGTTTAGGAAGTTAATGCCGAATTTATAACATCATTGCGTAGATCGTATACTAATAAATTATTTGCCCTATTTAGGTTAATCCAAGCGATTTGTGTTTGAGGTTGATTAGCTTAACGTAGCTTTGCATGGGGATAAGGGATTTATATTCGAAACCCAATTTCATCTATTTGTTCTCGTGAATATTTTTCTAATTTGTTATCGAATTTCCTTGAACACTGTTATAATTGTTATGAATTACATCTTTTGCCTTTAATACCCTATCTTGAAGTTTACACGTTTATTGATAATCTTATTCGATGCTCGGTAGTTATTTCTCGTTGAGTGTTGATTTATTCATTATAATATCGCTCATTGCATTCTGCATATTGACATGAGTTAATGTATTGAGGAGTTAAGGATGGTCTGTATCTGGGGTGATATAAGGATGGTCTGTTATTGTCGGGTGATGCAAGTACCTTAAGGGTCTAGCTAGTGTTCATATACATATGTAACCACAGTGAGCATTACCTGTGTGGCTTTGCTAAGTCTTTCCCTGCACTGCTTGTGTGACTTTGCAAAGATACTCATGTTCAATATACTATTTGCATCGTTTATAGTGTCATCTAAATTTTTTCTGTTGATTTCTGAATTGAGCAATTAAATTGAATCTCATCCCATATTGCCATTGAAAGGAATTCTCTAAGTCTTTTGTACTCCTCTACTGAATTTGGAGAAACCTTACTGAGCTCTCAAAAGCTCACCCCCTTTTCTTTTCCCTTCTGCAGGTAAAAACCATCAGCAGATTTTTGGATTAGCTAGAGCTTGATTACGGAGCTGGTTTAGATTTGACTTTCATTGCTTTGTTTACTTAAGCCCCTGCAAGGGAAATTAGTGTGTAAATTACTTAGTTGAGTTCATTAATGTGGTCTTTGCATTTAGGAACAATGACTTCAGCAATTGAGTTATTGTAGAAACTCTAATATATATATATATATATATATATATATATATTGGTGTATTATTAGTGGAATCGAGATGATTGAATAAGTAGACATTGATCGATTGAGTGGCTAGCGCTCCGAAATAAATTTTGAGGTGTTACAGAAATATAATTATAATAGAGAGCTTTTAATAAAACTGAGTACATGAGGTCTTTATATGGGCAAGAGAAAACTATCCAGCCATAAACAGAAAAGAGAATCCTATATAAGTTAAGAGAATTCTAGAATATTCTAGATATAAGACATATGGAAAAGCTAATTGCCATATTAATATATATTATCTAACATCCCCCCTCAAACTTAAGTTGGTAGAGAAGAACAAGCTTGAGTTTGGAGGTTAAGTCCAGAGCAGTGTCTTGATACTAGCTGTGCATTAAGAGAGATCCAAGTTGAGATGAACTCCATGCATAGAGTCAGGCGATGCAAGAGCAAAACAGGAGTCTCAGGGAGAAGTCCAGAGGCTAAAAAAAGATCAGGAGTCCCAGGGTGAAGTTCGATGACCATAAAGTCTCGGGGTGAGGTCCGACGACTGAGAATAAGACAAAAGTCTCAAAACGAGGTCCGAGACTAAAAACCAAGCAAGAGTCCGGGGGCGAGGTTCGACGACTAAGAACAAGACAAGAGTCTCAGAACGAGGTTTGCAAACTAAGAACAGAGTAGGAGTCCTGGGGAGAGGTCTAACGACCATAGAGGCCTCGGGGTGAGGTCCAACGAGTAAAAAGAAGACATGAGTCTCAGAACGAGGCCTGCAGACAGAGCAGGAGTCAGAACAAGACAAGAGCAGGATCCATTGCAGAAACTAAATGAGAGGCATGGTGGCATGGTTGCTAGCATTGTGATCGGTGGCGGGAACAAAATCTTAGGGGGTGTAGAATTAGGATCTAAAAGAAATTGATAGAGGTAACTGAAGAAGGAAACAAATTTTTTTTTCTGGAGCAAAGTAGATAAGCTAAGGTTGATTGACATAACAGTGGGTGGTGTTTAGGGTTTCAGCATAAGCGAAGATCACCATAGAGAAAAGGCGAGAAAGAAATACCAAAATTCTAAACTCAAGAAGAAAAGAAGAGCACAAAAATAAACAAAAGCACTTGAGTTGGCTAGGTGAACAGCTGAACAGCAAAAGGCCGTTTGACAGAATTTGCAAAAAGAGAAAGTTGAAAGACTCAAACCAGTGGATCATATAGCTCTGATACCATGGTAGAAAAGGTGAAGGGCAAGATAATTATATTAGAGAGTTTTTGAGTACAATGAGTCCTTTATATAGGTAAGAGAAAACTATTCTACCATAAACAGAAAAGAAAATCCTATATAAGTTAAGAGAACTCTACAATATTCTAGACATAGGACATAGGAAAAAAGTAATTCCCATAAATATATATATTTATATATCATGCAACAAACTAAAATTTTTTGAACTGATTTATTTTATTTTTTCAAGAGCGTCAAATCCTCTGTCCAAAAACCTCCTTGTTGTTCAACGTTACCGTAGACGTATCCCACTGTTGAACTAAATCACAATCTATTATTGCTTCTCCTTTTTGTCTATTGCGTGGCTATGCTAAATTTATTCCTTTTCGTTCAGTTGCTTTTGATTAGTTATTACTATCGACTTTCTTTACAAAGTCAAAGACCTAATATGTGAATTCTATGGTTGCATATCACACGTTTCTTGAAACTGTTGCCCATTGTCTTCATCTTTAAAGAACTTCTCAATTTGTTGCTGACTCGTGAATGTCAGATTTCCTATAAGGAATTCATCTCTCATTTTGGCCATAAAATTTTAGTCTAGTTGACCTCTTTTGCATTTGAATCCCCTTTAACATGAATTCTTGTACTTAGCCATTTTTCTTTCCTTTCGGTTTGTACAGCATCATTCACAATGTATAGGTAATACGTTTCTTAATATTCTGACTTGTTGAATTAAATTACCGTCTCACTGCTTTATTATAAATTAGCCTATATTGATATCACTTATTGTCATTACTTTGCAAACTTTCTTCATTATCTTGAAGAAAGTATTATTTAGAGATCTTTTTTGGTCTCTAGTCTACATGTTAGGTGTTACTAGGTAACTCTATGAGCCATGTTACTGTGTATGTGACTATTATATTTCTAACTTATCCACGTGGATTGAAATGTGAGTTAGTTCAATGTGATGAGTTAGAGATCGCAATTTTATTTTTTTGAACCTGATTTCACGTGTCAGTGATGGCATGTGTGGTCTTATTCTGAATGACTTTTTAGTGTCTATCTCTGTACAAAAAATATCTTTTGGCATTTAGAAATTCTTTTGCGTATCTGTTCCGTTAAACTTATGTATGTCCTCAATTTTATTTTCTCAGACATTTTATATCCTTTTTGATTGGTCCGTTAAGCGATCTTACTAAGCATTTTGCTCACTCCCTTATTGTTTTCCTTTCAGGTGATCAGTAGGGGGGATTGGATTACAGGGCTATCTACGTGACTGAGAGCTAGTGCTTTTTTTTTTTTTTTTATCTCAGAGTCGGTATTAGCATTTTTAAATGTAATAATTAAGACAATCTGAATTTATTTAGATTTTATTTTAGATCTCCGTGTCAGAGTAATTTGGAATTATATACATGTTTTAGGCCGCTATGGCATTTATTAATGTATCTTGGAGACTTATTGATAGGTGTTATGAATCTGTACGGGAGATTTTTCTTAAAAATCTGAGCGTTTTTCACTTTATTTAATTGAAACTAGCGCTCTGAATATTCGGGGCATTACACTATTGATATCAGAACTACGACTTTTTTCATATTTCTTTTGTCATTTTTGCGTCTTTTTCTTAAATCTTTGTTTACGTGCAGCGTGAATCGGTAAAGACATATTCTACAGAGATCAGAAGCATTTCCTCCCCTACTATGGCCATTTTATTTATCATCATTTCAAAGTTTATTTTTAAGTTTTCTTATATTTCACTATTCCATTTAAATTGGAGATGAAATATGACTGTTTAAGTGACGAAATACTGTTGATTAAATATTCTCGACTCTAATCAGTGGACTATTTGCTTCTTACTCAGGATAAGCTAGGAATGTTTGGAGCAAAATTTTATCGGGATTAATTGAAAATAATTTGATCAGCTTGATGCATTGTTTAACCATTAAACTTTTTCTCATGATTCAATCATGAGATAGTCACCTATTTCTTGAATGCATTTATGTTTTTTTAATGCAAAAATAGGTGTCAGTTTTTAGTATTATCAACTCCACTTTTTCTATTAAGTTGTCAATTGAATGTTCCGAATTTAATGACAAATAACTTTATATTTTATTTTTAGATAGTATATTTTTTTAGTAGCACCTGCTAATAAGTAACATAAGGCGATAGTTCCAAACATAAAACTAATATTATGAGACTATGACAATAATTTAACACAAAATTTGATTTCTAAGAAAACAATGATAGAACTATTACGTGCAAGTGGGTTTATGTAATTATGCTATTTTTAATTATATTTTTCACTATCAATTCTTGAAATTTCAAAACTTTGTTATTATGTTAAGGGGATAAATTTTCTTAGTGGTTGTAAAAACATTGTTTCTCTGTGCAACACACGGGGTCAAAACACTCACACACACACACACAGATATATATATATATATATATATATATATATATATATATATATATATATATATATCTGTGTGTGTGTGTGTGTGAAAGCTGAAACTGAGAAAATATAACGTTATCTTCCCTACTTGGCATGCTTCATTTTATGCCACTTGGCATCCCAATAATAAAATAAATTTTACTTTTTTCTCTCTTCCATGTCAACATTCTCACTTAACAAATTTCTATCTCTCTCTCTCTTAAATTAACATCTCATTAAAATCTTAAAACTTTGTATATGTACATGTGATAATGTGTCTTGGATAAAAAAAAATCCGGTATGTGTGGGAGTCCCACATTGATTATTTAGAAAAGGTTACAACTTAGTCCTAAGTATATAAGTCTTGTCCCTCATTGGTTATTTAGAAAAAATCACTACTTATCTCTAAGTATATATATGTTATCTTGTATTATGTTTTAAGAACAAGAGAGAAGAGTCATTCTTTGAGAGAGATTGTTGAGAGAGACAAATATCTGTAATCTCTAGTGAAAAACATAGTGAAATCGCTACTACCACCATGGAGTAGGCTTTCACTGAACACGTAAATATTTGTGTCTTGTGTGCCTCTATTTTTTGTTATTATTTTCTATTCTCTTCTTCATTACTTGGTGTGAAATTTAGTATATGCTTTAAGAAGTGGTATCAGAGCTCAGGTTCACGGTAGATTGAAAGCACCTTGCAATGGCGCCAAATACTTCGACGAAGTATGATTTGGAGAAGTTTAATAGATCAAACAATTTGAGTTTATGGAGGATGAAGATGCGTGATGTTCTAATTCAGTAAGGATTGTGAAAGCATTACAAGGGAAATAAGGGCTTCCCGATACAATGTCTTCTGATAAAAAAGAAGACACGTTGGAGAGAGCCCATAATGTCCTATTGATGTGTTTAGCCGACAGCGTGCTGCGAAAGGTTGCTCAGGAAATGATTGCGACTGGATTGACTGAAATTGGAGAGCTTATACATGACGAAGTCTTTGACAAATTGCATGTAATTAAAGCAACGGCTGTATACTCTTTGGTTGTGTTCCGTACCTCTATCATATGAACATCTTGTTACTACCTTATTATATGGGAAGGACAGTATCTCCATGGAGGAGGTTGTTGAGGTTGTGATAAATTCTCTGGAATTAAGGAAGAAGCTTTCAGAAAATAGGAGAGAGGAATATGGTGATGGTCTGATAGCTCGAGGCTGAAGCACTGACCATGCTGGGTTTAAAAATAAAAGAAGATCGAGGTCTTAGTCAAAGGCCAGAAATTGAAGTGCTATCATTGTCACAAGGAAGGGCATTATAGAAAGGATTGTCCTGAGCATAAAGGGAACAAAAAAAATATAATTCCAAGATGGCTGATGTTGGAGTAGTAAAAGATAATTCTGATGGTGCGGATGTTCTCTCAGTTACTATTAGTTTCTCAGATGGGGGGTGGATTCTTGATATAGATTGCTCCTATCATATGTGTCCCAATAGGGACTGGTTTGCCACTTATCACTCATTTGATGGTGGTAGAATTCTTAAGGGAAACAATGTCGCCTGTATAGTGGTTTGGATAGGTTTAATTTAGATTAGAATGCATGATGGTATTGTTAGAACTTTGACTGATGTCAGGCACGTTTCAGAGCTGAGGAAAAATCTGATTTCTTTGGGTACGCTTAACTCTAATGGTTGTAGCTATCAGGCTGTAGGTGGAGTTATGAGGATAATGAAGGGTGCTCTTGTTATGATAAAGGGGTTGAAACAAAATAGTCTATATTAGTTGTAGGGTAGCACAGTTACCAGAGCAGCAGTAACAGCTTCATCTTTTGATATAGATTCAGACACTACCAAGCTTTGGCATATGAGTCTTGGGCATATGAGTGGGAGGGGTATGGATGTGCTGAGCAAACAAGGTTTGCTGGGAAGTGAGAAAATTGGAAAGCTGGATTTTTGTGAGCATTGTGTCTTCAAGAAGCAGTGCATGGTGAAATTCAGTCGGGTTATTCATACAACCAAAGGTACAGTGGATTATATCCATTCAGATCTTTGGGGTCCTTCCACGATTTCTTCTAAGAGTGGTGGCAGATATATGTTGACTTCTCAAGAAAGGTCTGGGTGTACATTCTGAGGAAGAAAAGTGATGTCTTTGTCCAGTGGAAGCAGTTTAAGATGATGGTTGGAAAAGAGGACGGCAAAGAAATTAAATGCTTGAGGACTGAAAATGGAATTCTGCTTGGATGAGTTTACAGAGTTCTGCAAGAATAAAGGCATAGTTAGGCATCACACTGTTAGAAAAACACCACAACAAAATTGGGTTGCAGAACGGACGAATAGGACTCTCCTTGATAGGGCTCGATGTATGCTTTCAAATGCTGGGTTATCGAAATAATTTTGGGCAGAAGCAGTAAACACAACTGCATATCTGATAAATAGGTCTCCATCAACTATAATTGATTGCAAGACTCCTGAAGAACTTTGGTCTAGTAACCATGCTAATTATGAAAATTTGAGGATATTTGGTTGTCCTGCTTATACTCATGTCAATGATGGTAAACTTGAGCCGAGAGCGAAGAAGCACATTTTCTTAGGCTATTCAAATGGGGTAAAGGGGTACTGGTTGTGGTGCCTTAATTCTTAGTCATCCAAGTTCCTAATTAGTAGAGATGTGACCTTTGATGAGTCTTCGAGGCTTTCGAAGAAGAAGGAGTTGATTGATGCAGGGAAGACCACGGTGTTAGGGAGAAGGTGGAGCTAGAAGTTCGAGCTCCAGATACTTTGCCTATAATTTCTATTGATGAGAAAGATGGTTCTCATTCTACAGAGGAGAATAAAGAACCTCAAGAATAGCAGTGTAGCATTGCCAGGAACAGAACAAGAAAAGAATTCGACCTCCTTATAAATATAGATATGCGGATATGGTTGCTTATGCTCTTATTCTGGCAGAGAATATTGAGATTAAAGAGCCTGTTACATACAAAGAAGCCATCAAGAGCACGGAATCTGTGCAGTGGAGAGTTGAGACTGCCTGTGGGCCAGAAGATTGTTGGTTTCAAATGGGTCTATAAGAAGGAGAGAATTCCTGGAACGGAAGATGCAAGGTACACTACATTAAAAAGGACTTTTAGTGACAGACATTTCCGTCACTAAATATATAATAGCTAATTAAGGTAAAAATTCCAAGTTAATGTGTTAATTAGAGACAATTCGAGCTATTTAGGGTTGATTACAGTTAATTACATTTAATTAGCCTCAATTACTGTTGTTCAGGGATTAATTCGGGCTACTTAGAGATAGTTAACCCTAATTAGAACATATTACAGTTAATTATCCTAATTGAGTTTATTTAGGGTTTGTCTACAATTTATCCGGACAATCAGGACTTTAAGTTAATTAGCGGTTATTAGGGCTAATTATAGATTAAATTAATAGTAAATTAGGGTTAATTAGTTTACACACGCACAAACACACATCATACAGGTTGTCGTTTCCTCACTCATTCACACACCAGCCCTTTACGGACATCATACCTACACCATACCGACACACCTTTTGCCTCATCGTGACCATACCAACACAACGATGACCATTAATGGCTGTGTACACACACATATGCATTAATTTCCCCCACCAACCCAGTCACCAACCCTTTCATCGCCCAATCTCCAACCCTTTCATCGCTGTGCAACCCCTTACCATGCACTGACCACTCATGGGTAGACACCCACACCCATAAACGGGAGACAAAGTTGTTAGCCACACCCACGATAGCCTCCTCTAACCCACCCAGCCCGGTCTTACATGCGACACCCTCAACCATGGCAACATCATCAGGCAGAGTCATCGATCATAATCACCTTCACAATCCTGTGTAGAATACAGAGCAACTACATCCTCATACTCATACATCATTAATAGATGCTCCAAATGTGCCCTTAAAAAAAATTCTGGCAACCATACATCATACTGCAACAGAAGACTTTCAGTCGTTAAACAACATGAATGTTCCAACCTAATGTACAACCCTAGTCGTGTGACTCTTATCAACCTATCTCGCAACTCAATCTTTATCTCACAATTTCTAGCTTGCCTTAGCTCACTCCACTGATCCCATTGCTCAACTTTTCTAGCTTGTTTCTCTTCCTTTTTCTAGAGGATTCTCCTTGATCAACCTTATAGCCTCCACAATACAACATAAGGAATGAGCACAAATCACCCAGTAAAGACAACACGAGGAGTATTGCGTACAAATGATTCAAGAGACTTAGAGGAATAATAATCATCTCAACGATAACAATGAGTCAAGAGCTCCAATAAATTTTTAACATTAGCATAATTTTCATACGCTATTTTCTTTCATCAGACTGAGTGGCTTCAAGGTCCAATAGAACGGCATTACTGCCACCTCCTCATGGACAAGACTGACTGACTGACTAATAATGCAAGTGAACCCGAAATCCAAGGTCGTAAAGATAAACATCATTAAAATCATCAACATCAAAAGAAAATCAAGTGCAATGCACGCGGACATGACAGACATGACTCGACCAGACACGACAGACAGCGACATTCATCCTCTTTGGCCAGTGATCATAATTCATAGGCCATCCTCCTCACATCGATGTCCCATTTTACGGGATATTCATCTCAATCTCAGACAAACAAAAGAGACACTGTCAACAACCAGGGAACTCATTTAGAGTGCTTTCCCTAACCACTACAAGAAAAGAGGTTTTTTGCGATGAATTTTTCCCGATGAAATAGATTCCGTCGCTAAATGGACTTTTACCGACAAAATCCTCCATCGGTAAAACTCCATTGTAAAATATTATAACAGACGAAATATACCGTCTATAATAATTTTTTGAGACGACTTTTGCCGGCATACTTTAAGCAACGGTACTTCCGGTTGCTAAAACGTTTTGATGGGAATTTTTTTTCCAAGGGTTCAAGGAAATATTTTAAGTGACGGAATAGGTTTGTCGCTAAAAACTCCATCGACAAAAATAAACCTTCACCGACGGACCTTTAGCGACGGATATATCTGTCGCTAAAAGTCTATTTAACTCTCAGATCTGGTTTTCTCTTTCACCGTTTCTGTCTTTGAGAATCCCAAAAAAGGTTCCGGTGATTGTACCATCGCTGTTCTGCCCCACCTCCGGTGCCACCAAAAGCCTCGACACCGGCGGTGACCTCCCTCGACACCGGCGACTCCCATCAAGTTTTTTTTTATTTGCTATGACTTTGTTTACTTCTGGCCAGTCATTTTTCATATTCGTGTATGATTTGCTGTGAATTTGTGACTTACGTGTATGATTTCGGCGGTGACCCCCCTAGCCAGTCATTTTTTTGATTTGCTGTGACTTTACTATTTCTTTGTTTCACATTTTGTGTATGATTTCGGCACGGTATTGACTGATGCATAACTTCACTTTGAAATACTATCTCGTCTTGCCATTCTTCAGATTACGTATCATCATCACAAGTTGTTGCCTTTCACCTTCTACCTCTACAAATTTAAGACTTACTTCTGAGTATTTTTCTTCCATTTCTTTCAGCTCGCTGTTCATTTGATTGTTCCTTGCCTGTAGTGATGCCACTTCACTTACTAATTTCATAAAATCACAGTTGTCATTGGTACCGAAAATGGGCACTCTCAGCTCTTCCTTTGTCATAGTTTATGTTTCTATGCAAAACATGGGTGAATTCAGATTCTTAAGTGTGCCATCATTTTGAAAGAAATCTATCTAGATGCGAGTGCACAATGATACGATGAAAAAATGTTAAGTAATAGGTCACCTAAAATATATGTACCTTTCAACCGGAACTTTGACAGATTCATTTTGCTTCAACATGCCTTCTTCACTGGTCATTTCTTGATTACTTGCATTTCCTCTTATTTTTCTGCTTCCCTCATGCTTGCTAGCCATTACACTTACTCTGCGAGCAGGTCTATCATCATGTGCAACAAAGATCCATATTTTGCTTAGCCAACTCATGAATGTTTTAGTACCAAATTTGAGACATTTTGGAAGCTGGAATAAATTGTTGGAGATGTTTTATCATTGCTCAAGCATTTTCTGAAGTTGAAAACATTGTATATTACTATCTTGCCCATCTACGTACGAGCTATAGATGGCGTCATGCAGTGGCTTGATTACGTCTTTTTTGCTTAGATGCTTGTGTGGCTGATTACTTTTGTGTACAATGACTTAACTAACACTGGTCTATAAGCTTAATAAAATGAGTGAGATAAATTTTTATAGTAATATGTTCTCAGAGAATTGGGTCAATAGAATTTGATTTTCGTTAATCTTGTGTATATTTATCATGGTTGGGTATAAATCTTGGCATGTTGCAGTGAAGGTTCTATTGTGGATAGTCTTGCTATATAAGATCGAGTTGTCACCTTATTTATTTTGTACTTCATAAACTCATTCTTTGTACCATTTATATTATGGCTTAGGGCTTGTCAGGTATTTTTGAAAACTAATTAATAATAATAAGCAAACAAATAAAACTCAATAATGTGAATTTAAAGAACATAGAAAATGATAAACAAGCAAACAAGTAAAACTCAATAATCTGAAAAGACATACTCAAGTCTAAACTACTTTTCAACCATAAGAGTACATGAGTAAACGCTCACCTCTAATCATGTATATACCTAAAAACTTGAGATGCCATGAAACAACAAAAAAGGGGTAAAATAAAAAATGGCGTATCATTAACATTGCAATTGAACTTATAGTTGTTATTATGTCTCCCAAGAGAGCATGTATAAGCTTGTTAATAGGTATTTATAGATAAAAATTGTATAAAGAACAACTTTCAAATTAAAACGACAACTATCTTCTTCTTTTTTAAAAAAAATCCAAAACTATCTCAAACTCCAGCGTGTTCTCGACCTTCATGGGCATCAACAGGGCTGGTAGTATTTTATCAATGGTATCTCTTAATGAGTTAGTGAGATATAGTAAGGAAGAGGACGCTTCGATATGTTATTTTGCATCCTTCGTTAGAAGGTTACCAATTATTACTAAATTATATTTGCAAAGACAAAAGTGAAAAGCACAGAATAGGGTGGATGTGGAACCCACTGATATCAGGAACCTAAAAAAGCAAAAAAAAAAAAAAGAACCACAAATACCCATTATCCATTTCAAACTTTAAGTTAATCCAAGTCCATGGTATAGTAAAATGTATTTTCATACACCGATGAATTCTTCCTAGTGATAAAATTTAAAAAGGCTATCTTAAATCAATCTCCTTCTCATTCCATACTCCTCTCACAACCGCTAAAATAATTCAAGCGCATCAGATGTGTTCATTTTGAACAATTTTTTCTCATTTGAATATTGATTATTAATTTGATAATTTTAGGTTGTTAATATTGTGCATTTGAGAATTGAGATTATTGATTGATGATTTTAGGTTGTTAATTGATGATTTTAGATTGTTAATTGTGCATTAAGAATTTGAGATATTGAGATTGTGAATGGAGGATGTGACCCAATTGGATTAAATGTGTGATTTTTATTGCATTGAGCATTTGAGAATTGAGAGTTGAGATTGTTGACGGAGGATGGAACCTAATTGGATTGAGATACCTGTTAGGTAGCACGAATACGGACATCGCATCTGATCAACAGTGTCTGGCATTTAAAAAATAAATCAGTATATTCCAATGTGTCCGGAGGTGTCGGACACGTATTGCATACCATACCGACACCCTACATGAGGTGTCAGAATTGAGATTGTTGATTGTGCATTGAATTTAAGTTAATTAGGTTAACGCGGCATTTTTTGGACCCCCTGGAATCTCATCGTGGCTCCAGTACTGGCTATAATTAGCCCGAATTAGTCCCGATTATATATATATATATATATATATATATATATATAATGCCGATGATGATTTTTTTCCAAAATATTGTTTTTAATGTGTTAATGTCTTTACAATTTATCTATATGAAGTCAAATATGGATAGAATACGGGCTATTATGGTGGCCAGGGTGGACGTCGAGCTGCTTCCTCCCCGGTCGATCCCGCCTCATCATTGCCCACTGATGACGAGGCACAGAGTACTCACGTATAGCAGACGGGGCCCCAGCTCCAGTCCCAGCCTCAGCTGTCGCCCCAGCCCGATGCAAATTCCTCCCATACGAGTGTCGATTCTCCTTCTTCCGTGGGTTCTACCTCAGATATAGTTGATAACGGTGTTTAGTCAATTTTCTCTAGCCTTATATTTAAAGTATATTTGAACTATATTAATGTCTGTGTTTTGTAGGATCTCGACGAGGCTGTGGCCCATCACGCGGGGTACGCATCGACCCATAGAGTAAACAAAGAGTTCTGCTTACCCATGAGGGTTAGTAAGTAAAAAAAATCATATCATGCCTTATATTTAAAATTTTGGGGTGTTAATTTATATTTGAACTGCATTAATTTATTTATTTACTTCTTTGGCAGGATCCTGAAGAATCGGGCGAGGACGAAGATCGGCGTTCTTGTGAAGGGCCGATTCTTCGAGCCACGCCTGTACTGAAAGGACTGGGATGCCACTATGAGGGAGTCCTTATGGGAGGAATGGCTGGTACGTTGAAGTATTTTTTTTTCTGCCATAGTATTTGTTTAATTAGAATTTTGTATTTTAATTAATTTGTGTTATCGGATGCCTTATAGGAGGGGTTCACGTTTGACTCGCCTGATCAGCAAGCGCTGGGGAGGCAAGCCTTCTTTTCTTACATCGACAAGAATTACCGCCGATGGTTCTACGACGCATAGGACCGGGTGAAGAAGATGCTGCCCGTGGGTGCCCCAATGACTGAGATGAAGAGATATCCCCCACATTCAATATCTCCGACTGTATGGGGGCAGATGATAGATCGGTGGCTTGCGGATCAAGGATGGGACGCCAAGAGTAAGAGCGAGGTCGAGAACAGATAGAACAGAGATTTGACGCACACGGGGGGGGGGGGGGTCGGTGGCACACGACATCGTCCAACACAAGAATGCGGTCGAGCACCCGAATCTGGACGAGGATGAGATTATAGCTCTGATGTATAATCAGACGCACATGGGAAGAACGACAAGGATGAGGCACACCAGGAGGGCGACTACGTTTCAGATATTGCCTGACAGATCGATGTAAGTCAATTTGTTTAACTTGTTAATTTTTTGTCTTTCTATTCAATGTGTGTTGCATTAATTAATGCACTAACATATTTTTAAATCACTACTCTTGTAGGCCTCGTATGAACAACTTAGGGGTCCGAGTAGCAGTTCGGATTGCCATCAGCGTCAACTAGTTTATATGTAAAATAGAAAATAAATTAAAATATTTCACAAAAAAATTAAAATACGTTAAATAGAAGTAGCGACGGAAATTCCGTCGCTAATTTATAAAAAAATCCGCCGCAGAAAGTTCAATATTAGATGATGGATTTTAAATTTTTGTCGCAAAACTTTTAGTTACGGGCTTTTACATGAGAGACTTTTAGCTATGGATTTAAGGCTTTTAGCGACAGATTTCCCCATCGCTAAAAGCATTATTCCTTGTAGTGAACTACGTTACAGCCAAGCAACAACACTTCATCAGCGGGGCAGACTAAGGAAAATTTTATTTCCCCTTATGTACTTAAAAACACAGCTCAAAAAGGAATATCGGATCAGAAGATCAATCGGTGTTCAGACCTAATGACAAAAGTTCAACATAACATCATTGACATGGCGGACTTGGGAGATGATTACCTCAAGCCCTCAACAACGTTCATACATAAGAGAAATGTAGACTACCAATAAGTGCCAACATCTCACAACAATACGCAACGACCTCAACAACATCATCATCAACGACAAGGCGGACTCGGGAGAAGTTTGTCACAAGTCCTCAATAGTGTTCTCAGAGAGAAGAGATATCGACTATCAATGACTGTTGACATATCACAGCAACCACGCAATAACCCCTAGACAGCATCATCATTAACTTTAGGTATACTAATCAAATCAAATCGTAGCATACTAGGAAACACATTATCCTTGCTAGATTCCATCAAAAGGGCGGATTATAAGGGAATTTATTCTACCTTAAGTCCTCAACAACACAATTCAAATATACGTATATTGGTCACCATGACTACCCGTATCCAATCATAATAAGAAATATTCAACAGCACGTCATCAACAGGCATGCTAATTGAATAATGAATTAGCATATCAGAACCGCACTGTCCTTACATGATTGGCTTATAGCCAAAGAAACTCGCAATCTCTTATCGCAACAAGCTGCATCACCTAGTCTAATCATAACCTACTCGTTAGTCATCATTCAACATATACGCACTCCTTACTTTACCCCTTTCCCCATTAACCGTTCATAGCGTCTTACGATAAATTGTTACTCTGATCCGATAACTGGATCATTTACCCTGCCTTATCAATGCCTCCACAACAACCACTCCCATTATTTAATGTATTAACATCATTCCTCACTTCCCACCATTCCAGATGCTTAATAACGCGTGTTTCCAAAGATTTAGCGCAAACATGGCAAATTACTAAATACCCCCTGATGGCCACTAACACCCCAAAACCGCTTTAAACTACTTTTTAGATGTACTACATCATTTATAAATCAAATAGTCCGTCAAAAAATTTTAAAGGAAAAAATTACCAAAACACCCCTAACTTATGTATAATTACCATAATACACCTCTGGCGGCCATTGCCCCAATAAACACCTCAGGACGACTTTAAAACAACTTTTCAGATGTCTTATACTCCTTCCCGAACTAAAAGTCATTCGAAAAATTTTAATACCCCCTGCTGAGCGACAAATTACCGAAATGCCCCTAAGGGTTCACTATCACCCCAACGCCCCAAATCAGCTTCAAAACAACCTCTCAGGTATTTTACAACCCTTCTGGGACTAACAAGTCTTTTAAAAAATATTACAGGAAAAATTACCAAAATTTCCCTCTCCGGGTGGCAAATTACCAAAAAGACCCTGAGGGTTCCTGGCATCAAAAAAATCTCAAAAGCACTTTAAAACGCTATTTTTAGCTTCCTGTAGTCATTCTTAAGCTAAAAAGTTTTTTAAAAAATTTTTGCCCAAAAATTCCGAACCGATGTTCGGACCGAACGCTTAAAAGCCCGTTCGGCCAAAAATAGCAAACGACTTCGGAATGACCCAAAATCTTGGGTCATTCCATGCTAGTTTGGTATTTTGAATTGCACTGTAAAGTTTCTAAACTTCCTGCGTCCGTTCACTTCCATCCCGATCTCAGAAAAAACCAAATTTTTTCCTCAATATGGATCTCCCAAAAATAACTGGAACATAACATACGCACCTTTCTTACACATAGCTGTCTTCTTCCTCCCTCCACTCACTGCTGAGACCCTTATACATTTACTTAATGTCACACTACACTTGAGTATTCACCAACTAAATCTCACAACACATCCTCTAAAAATTTGGAACATAACATACGCACACACACACACACACACTTAGCTTTCTTCTTCATGTGTTTGCTGGATAGCTCCATCCACCACCCTTACCATGTGTCCACACCACTACCATGTACACCTACTCTTCCCCATAATTCATACCCGAAATTAGCCCCTTTTCTCACACACACACACACACACACACACACACACACAACATATCCACCCACGGCAGCCGGGAGCATAACCCAGCAACATTCATACCGCACCCACAACTTCAAATGGTTGCTCGAAAAAATCTGGAGTTCCTTCCACGCTTACAACCTCACAATGACGCTCCCATAGATTTAGTAGACCCCTACACAGTTTATACACCATGAACACACATACACACACTGAAAAATCGGTGAAATGCACACCCAATTATGGAATTCTTCCACTAAATTCAAGACAAGAATTTCACAAAAAATAATGAGGCATCATACCTTGAGTATTCCTCCATTTTCTCTGATTTCTTAGCTCAATTTTCTCTTATTTTTCTCGACGCTCTTTTCTCCTGTTCTCTCTTTGTTTCTGTTTCTTTCTCTGTTTTCTTGTTTCCTCTTTCCCGAAACGGCAAGTCTCCCCTTCTTTTTTTCTTGCTTTCTTTTTCCTTTTGGTCTGCTTATCTTTTTTTTTCTTTCTTCCTTCCACCCGAAAGAGTTTATCCTCCCATTATAAGACATTATAGTTGGCTTAGTCACCTAAGCTAGGTCATAACCTAAAAACAAGCCTCTAAAGTATATTTTATGAAATTGCAAAATAGGCCCCCCCCCCCCAAGTTCTAAAATTCACAAAATGTCCCCAAAAATTTAAAAAATTATACTTTTGCTCCTAACTTTTCAGAATTATATTTTGACTCCGCAGGCCAAACCAACCTTCCATTTTATTCTAATTAGCCAATTATCGATAAAAATAATAATATCAATAGAAATAATGTCCTCGATTAATCTAATTCTCTGTTAGATTAAATTAGGGTATACAGACCTCCTACAAACAAATGTGGATATCTCTGCCGCATCAACGCTTTGGTCTCCTATGTGGCTTTCTCTACCGCATGTGTTCTCCGGACACTTTCACCAACTGTGTTATTTTCAAACACGATACTTGTTCTTCTTTATCAATCACTTCTATCGATGCCTCTTGATATGAGATATTATCTCGTATTTTAACTTGTTCCTTTTGGACCCCATGTGTAGAGTCGGGATCATACATCCTCAGCATTGTCATGTGATACACGCTATGTAATTAACTTAATCGTGGACCTAGATCGAGTTGGCATGCTATCTTCTCAATTCTAGGCAAGATTTTAAATGGTCCGATGAACCTTGGACTTAACTTCCTCCACTTCTGAATCATGTGACTTCGTTCCACGGTGATACTTATAAAATTTACTAGGTCACCCACTTCAAACTCTAACATCCTATGCCTCTTGTCAGCATAACTTTTCTGCTGATTCCACACAGTAAGATTTCTCGCTTGGATATCGATCACCTTGTTTTCTATTTCTTTTCACTATCACGTGCAAAATAGTCTTTGTTTCCCCAAATAGATTTTAATAAATCAACATGCGACATTTTTTGTTTAAGGATATCTACTCATCCCAATGCTTCACAAAAATAAATAATGCAGGCTTTTAACACTCTTGTAATATTTATATCACTTGTCCCGACCGGCCATCTATATGAGGTAAAAGGCAGTCCCCATGGTTAACTCACTTCTTTCCAAATTCTGGAGATGAATCTTGCGTCTCTGTCGGACACAGTAGTTACTTGAACTCCATAACGACTAACCACTCACTTAACATAAGTTTGGGTAAGTTGTTCAGAAAAAATTCCTCACAGACAAAATAAATCGGGACATCTTAGTCAACCTATCCACTACAACCCATATAGATGTATATTTCTTAGTTGTTCTGGGTAACCTTAATACCAAAATTCATCGCAATGTGTTCCCACTTCCTAGTAGATCACCAAATTTTTTAGTCATAACTTAGGGTTCATTTTCATCTCCTTTGAGTGAATCGGCACTTAAAACTATGAATACCTTTCACAATTCCTTTCCTCCATTTGTCATTAGGCAGAACATACGTCCGACTTCACGTCGTAACTACCATCCTCATCACAATCAAAATTTATTTTTATTAATTTCAAATCCCCCTGGATCTCAAACATCCTTTCATCATGGCCTTAAATTTCCTTGATTTAATTAAGATGCGATGTTCCCATTCCCACGTGAAGCAAACTATTACTTCCTTTTCTCCTTACTCGAACTTTGATTTCAAGTTGTTCACATTCTTACTAATCTTGGCATAACAATCATCGGAGTCGGTTTACTCCGATAAGGCATCTTAAAGAGATTGTCAATTACTCCCCGGTAACCTTCAATTGAGCTTAAGAAGCTAGTGATCTCAACGCCGATTTATTTATTTATTTATTTGCCAAACTTGCCACTGTGCAAAGTCTTCTTTGCCTTCAATGTCATTTATAAGGTCACCAATAGGGCGATGACACCATGATTAAGTACTCTCAAAAGACTTGATTCCTCAAATTTATAACTGCCACAGGGGCCTTAATTAATCCACCTGGCACCATCGAAAATTTGTAATGTCCGTCTCTGTTCCTAGAGATAATCTTGACAGCTTCATCCTTCCTCATTCCTGAAGTGGCAATAACTTGTTCTAAGTCAAGCACAGAAAGAAACACGTAGCACCCTACAACAGATCAATATATCATCTAAATCTGACAATGAGTAATTATTTCTAACTGTCATCTTATTTAGCTTCTGATAACCAATACATAGTCTCATATCCCCCCCCCCTCCGCCCCCTTTTTCGGTTTTTGGATCCTACCTTATCTCTGTCCTTGCTCCATACTTTATTTCCAAACCTCCTCACTCCCTGCCTCCACAACTCCAATTTGCTGCTACCTTCGTAGCAATTCACCATTAGAACCTCCTTACCTGTCCCTTTTTAAGGATTATTTCCCAACTCTTCTCACTTTGTTCTGCTTTTCAAATTTTTCTGTCATCATCTGAAAAGGGCAGATAAGCCAACTAACACAAATTCTTAATATACTTTTATGTCTTTCTATCCTTCTACTTAGCACAAGAAACACATTTCTAACTTACTCTGCAATTAAAGCAAAATTATCTATTATCAAAATGTTACCTGCACCTATTTAGGCCAATGCAGGCCAAATAAGCCATTCTCTTCACTTTTTTTTTTTGCCCGTTTTTGACAACTTGGAACCACTTATCCATATGATTGGCAAAAATCATCTTTTTTCCGTTCTCCTTCATCTTGTCACTTCAACTACCTTCTCAGTCTCTTAAATCCACCTAATATTCTATACTAGCCATTTCCCTTCTGTGAGACTCCACTCGGGCGGGCATCCTGAAATTTCTGAGATCTATTTTATTTTCTTTCTCCTACCGAGGCTGTCCTAATAGCAGCCACTAGTTGTACTGTTCTAACTCCAAAAATCTTTTGGCAGAAGTCTCACTAGCTCTTTGTCAAGGTCTTCTTGACCTAATATTGCTCTCAGCTTATTCCTTCCACACTTACGTCCTCGACATTCATCGCAATCTATTGAGGGTCCATCGTTTCCATTAGTATCTAATTTGATACTTACGTCTTGTCTTCCCATTCAGTCTTCAGCCTCTCTATCGTATAATTAACATCGCTAGTTTGGGACTCGAACTGACTTGTCGATCCGTCCCTTTTTCCTCATCACTTGGAAGCATTTTCTCTTCCTAAAGTCCATCAAAACTCTACTCATTCTTACTCTCAGTTCCTCATTTCCTTATTCCGAGTTCACACAATAAAGTGTTCAACCTCATCTATCCTCCCGATGGTTCCTACAATTTCACTTCCTACTAGACCTTCATATGGTCCTTCAACTCTAATTCCATCTCGTCTATCTTCTCCTTATCAGGATCCTTTTTTGAGATCCGACACCATAACCTTATCATCATCAAACCATTCTTCTAAAAGTAGGTCCACTAGCTCCATCTTCCATTCCTTACAGCAATAGCAGGAATATTAAGATCACAATACATATGATTTAGCCAACCTCAACCAATATATCTTAACCACCCTCCTAGTTCAGCCAACCATCAAAATTCTTCTTCTATTCCTCTCGTCGACAGCTTAGTCCTTCCACCTAACACTTCTAAAGTCTATAGAATCATTTACCTAAGCTCTGATACCACTTGCGACACCCTCAACCCTGGTGACATCACCGGGAAAGTCATCGATCATAATCACCTTCACAACCCTATGTAAAATACAGACAACTACATCCTCACACTCATACATCATTAATAGACACACCAAAATGTGCCCATACAAAAATCTTTCTTGCAACCATACATCATACTGCAGCGGAAGACTTTCAAGGCGTTAAACAACATGAATGGTTCCAACCTAATGCACGATCGTAGTCATGTGACTCTTATCAACCTATCTTGCAATTCAATCTTTTTCTCACCATTTATAGCTTGTCTTACCTCACACCACTGATCCCCTTGCTCAACTTTTCTAGCTTGTTTTTCTTCCCTTTTCTAGAGGGTTTTCCTTGATCAACCTTATAGCCTGTACAATACAACATAAGGAATGAGCACAAATCGCCCAGTAAAGACAATATGAGGAGTATTGCGTACAAATGATTCAAGAGACTCGGAGGAATAATAGTCATCTCAACGATAACAATGAATCAAGAGCTCCAATAAATTTTTAACATCAACATAATTGTGATACACTATTTTCTTTTGTCAGACTGAGTGGCTTCAAGGCCCAACAGAACTGCATTACTGCCACCTCCTCATGGACAGGACTAACTGACTGACTATGCAAGTGAACCCAAAATCCAAGATTGTAAAGATAAACATCATTAAAATACAAATCACTAAAATCATCAACATCAAAAGAAAATCAAGGGCAATGCGTGTGGACACGACGGACGAGACTCGACCAGACACGATAGACTGTGCTTGAGCGACATTCATCCTCTTTGACCAGTGATCATATTTCATAGTCCATCCTCCTCACATCGATGTCCCATTTTATGGGATGTTCATCTCAGACTTAGATAAATAAAAGACACTTTCAACAATCAGGGAATTCATTTAGAGCGCTTCCCTAACTGCGTTATAGCCGACCAATGAGACTTCATCATCTGGGCGGACTAAGGGAAATATTATTCCCCCTTATGTCCTCAACAACACAAATCAACAAGGAATACTGGATCAAAAGATCAATCGGTGTTCAGGCCTAACAACAAGAGTTCAACGTTACATCATCGCCATGGCGGACTTGGGAGAAGATTACTGTAAGCCCTCAACAACGTTCTTACATAAGAGAAATGTCGACTACCAATAAGTGCTGACATCTCACAACAACACGTAACAACCTCATCATCAAAGACAGGGCAGACTTGGGAGAAGTTTGTCACAAGTCCTCAATAGTGTTCTCAGAGAGAAGATATCGGCTATCAATGACTGCTGACATATCACAACAACCACGCAATATCCCTGCACAACATCATCATCAACTTCAAGTATGCTAATCGAATCAAATCGTACCGTACTAGGACACACATTATCCTGGATAGATTCTATCAAAAGGACGGACTAAGGGAATTTATTCTATCCTAAGTCCTCAACAACATAAATCAAATATACGTATACCGGTCACCATGACTACAGATATCCAATCATAATAAGAAAAATTCAACAGCACGTCATTAACATAGGATGCTAATTGAACAATGAATTAGCATATCAGAACTGCATTGTCCTTACCTGATTGACTTATAGCCGAAGAAACTCGTAATCTCTTATCGCAACGAGCTGCATCACCTAATCAAACCATACCCTGCTCTGTAGTCATCATTCTACATATATGCACTCCTTTCTCTACCCCTTTCCCCCTTAACGGTTCATAGCATCTTATGATAACTTGTTACTGTGATCCGATAACCGGATCATTAACCTAGCCTTATCAATGCCTCCACAATAACCACTCCCATTATTTAATGTACTAACATCATTCCTCACTTCCTACCATTCCAGATGCTTAATAATGTGTGTTTCCAAAGTTTTTGGCACCAACATGGCAAATTATCAAAATACCCCCTGATGGCCGCTACTCCACCAACACCTCCAAAATTGCTTTAAAACTACTTTTTTAGATGTACTACATCATTTATAGACCAAATAGCTCCTCAAAAAATTACCAAGACACCCCCAACTTATGTAAAATTATGAAAATACCCCTCTGGCGGCCATTGCCCTAATGAACACCTTAGGACTACTTTAAAACAAATTTTTAGATGTCTTATACTCCTTCCCAAACTCAAATCCATTTGAAAAATTTATAAAAAAATTATCAAAATATCCCCTGCTGAGCGGCAAATTACTGAAATGACTTCGGGGGTTCACTGTCACCCCAACGCCCTAAATCAGCTTCAAAACAACCTCTCAGGTGTTTTGCAACCCTTCTGGTACTAAAAATCCTTTGAAAAACTTTACCAGGAAAATTACCAAAATACCCCTTTCTGGGTGGCAAATTACCAAAATACCCCTTTCTGGGTGGCAAATTACCAAAATGCCCCTGAGGGTTCCCGGCATTCGAAAAATCTCAAAAGCACTTTAAAATGCTATTTTTAGCCTCCTGAAGTTATTCTTAAGATAAAAAGTATTTTAGAAAATTTTTGGCCGAAAATTCTGAACCGGTGTCCAGACCAAGCGCTTAAAAGTCTGTTCGGCCAAAAATAGCAAACGACGTCGAAATGACCCAAAATCTAGCAAAATAAAACTTCTCTACAACCTAGGGTTTCCATGAAAGTTTCGTATAAAACCGTCCTAGTTTGGTATTTTAAATTACACCGTAAAATTTATAAACTTCTGTATCCGTTCACCCCTTCCCAATCTCGAAAAAATCTGAAATATTTCCACAATACAGGTCTCCCAAAAATAACTGGGGTTACAGTATGGCATTTTGTCCAATGTTGGCACTAACTATTTATAAAAATTTGTGCATGACGCTGCCTAGAGTAATTCCTACCTTTAGCGATGATTACACTTTCTATTCAAATTAAACACACACACAAAGCTGTCTTCTTCCTCTCTCCACTCACCTGTAAGACCCTTATACA
The DNA here is from genome assembly GCA_033070095.1 of Escallonia herrerae. NCBI lineage: Eukaryota > Viridiplantae > Streptophyta > Magnoliopsida > Escalloniales > Escalloniaceae > Escallonia > Escallonia herrerae. The sequence continues at coordinate 37,728 of JAVXUP010002242.1, read as the reverse complement.
TTTACTCAATGTCACACTACACTCAAGCATTCACCAAAACACTGGTTAGCTTACCCAATTTCATGTATACACACACTTGCACACAAATCACCAACTAAATCTCACAACACATCCACTAAAAATCTGAAACATAACATACGCACACACATTGCACACACTTAGCTTCCTTCTTCCTGTGTTTGCTGGACAGCTCCATCCACCACCCTTACCATGTTCCACACCACAAACATTTACACCTACTCCCCCTCGTAATTCATAACCGAAATTTCCCCTTACTCACAAAATACACACACACACACACACACACATACACAGAGCATATCCACCCATGGCAGCTAGGAGCATAACCCAGCAACATTCATACCGCACCCACGACTTCTAATGGCTGCTCGAAAAAATCTGGAGTTCCTTCCACGCTTACAACCTCACAATGACGCTCCCATAGATTCAATAGACCCTTACACAGTTTATACACCACGAACACTAAAAAATCTATGAAATGCACACCCAATTATGGAATTCTTCCACTAAATTGAAGACAAGAATTTAACAAAAAATAACGAGGCATTAAACCTTGAGTATTCCTCAATTTTCTCTAATTTCTTAGCTCAATTTTCTCTTCTATTTCTGGAAGTTCTTTTCTCCTGTTCTCTCTCTATTTTCTTGTTTCCTCTTTCCCGAAACGGCAAGTCTCCCCTCTTTTTTTTTCTTGCTTTCTTTCTCCTTTTGGTCTGCTTCTCTCTCTCTCTCTCTTTTCTTTCTTCCTTCTATCCAAAAGAGTTTATCCTCCCATTATAAAACATTATAGTTGGCTTAGCCACCTAAGCTAGGTCTCAACCTAAAACAACCCTCCAAAGTATATTTTACAAAATTGCAAAACAACACCCCCACCCCCCCAAGTTCCAAAATTCACAAAATGCCCTCGAAAATTTCAAAAATTATCCTTTTTCCCCTAACTTTTTAGAATTATATTTTGACCCCACAAGCCAAACCAACCTCCTATTTTATTCTAATTAGCCGATTATCAATACAAATAATAATATCAATAGAAATAATGCCCTTGATTCATCTAATTCTCGGTTAGATTAATTAAATCAGGGTATTAAATTACCACCCTTCCACCACCGCATAGCCCCTCATCCATAGACAAAGACAAAGACACATACACATGACACACACAAATATACCCCGATCATTGCAGTTGCGACATTGTGTACCTATGGTATCGAGTAGTAGCACCATCGCAAATTGAACCGATCACTACCGCAAAACACTAAACAACACCACCACATTCCAATGTCGCCATCGACCACAATATTTATAACATAAATATCATGAGAAAATCAAAATGAATACAAGTGCAGATTATGAACAACAACTACAACAATTATAATACAATATAACAATAACATGCGATTATAATGATAAAAATAATAATATAATACGTACAATATAACAGTAACAATATAATACGTCCAATATAACAATATAATATGTGCAATATAATACAATATAACAATAATACGTGATTATAATGATAACAAAATTAAATACGTACAAATGGGGCAAGGGCGGTGAGTGGCGGTAGTGCATGGCAGATCTGTAAGCGGCGGGAGCGGTGGTGTGGCAGTGGCAGGCCACAGTAGTGGTGGCTTCTCTTTTAGGCAGTGGTGGTGTGGTCGAAGACGCTGGCGATGACGATGGTGGCAAGGATGGACAAGAAAAGAGGATGGTGGCGGTGGATGGAGGACGATGGCAAGGATGGGGTGGTGATGAGGACGGTGGTGGTGGACGGAGGATGATGGCAGGGGTGGCAACGGTGGTGGTGGACGAAAGATGGACGATGGCGGTGGACAGAAGACAGGGGATGGCACCGGCAAAAATAGAGAGAAAAGAGAAAGTGGCGGGGAAAAAAGAGAGAAGAAATTAGGGGTAATAGTCAGACCTTTAGAGACATAAAATATCGTCACTAAAAGTCATTTTTCAAAATTTTGAAATGACTTTTAGTGACGAAAAGTATTCTGTCGCCAAACAACCTGTCATTAAAATGTTTTTTTAAAAACATTTAAAGCATTTGATCGAAAATAAAAAATTAGGAAACATTTTTAGCGACAGATATTCCGTCGATAAAAGTCCGTCATAAAAATCTGTTGCTAAAAATATTTACCAATAGATACTTTTTGTCGGTAAAAACCTTTATCGACAGATTTTTAACGACGGCATTTTTTGTCACTAAAAGGACATTTTAGGGACGAATTTAATGTTGTCTGTCGTTAAAGACTGTTTTTCTTGTAGTGGTATAAAGCATGCTTGGTAGCTAAGGGTTTTACTCAGATAGAAAGTATTGATTAAAATGAAATATTTTTCCAGTAGTAAAACATACTTCGATAGGAGTGTTGCTTGCTATGGTTGCTCTATATGACTTGGAGTTAGAACAGCTGGATGTCAAGAAAGCTTTTCTACACGTTGAGTTGGAAGAGAAGATATTCATGCGTCAACTAGAGGGGTTCGTGATCTAAGATAACAAAGATAGTGCTTGCTTGTTGAAGAAATCCTTGTATAGATTAAAGCAATATCGAAGGTAGTTGTATAAATGGTTCGACACTTTCATGTAGAGAGAGGTTACATTATAAGTGCCTATGACAGTTCTGTGTATCATTAGAGGCTCACGGATGGTTCTCATATATACTTGATGTTGTATATTGATGACATGTTGATTGTTACAAATCAATGTCAGATGTCAACGGTTTGAAAGAGCAGTTGAAAAGGAAGCACACGGCTTGTGTTTCATATGCTAGTGTAGTGGGAAGTCTCGTGTATGTTATGGTTTGTACGAGACCAGATATTTCTCACGCGGTCAGTGTGGTTAGTAGGTACATGGGTAATCTTGGGAAAGTTCATTGGCAGGCAGTGAAGTGGATACTTCGATGCCTAAGAGGTATTGCAGATACTGGTTTAGTTTACTAGTGGGGTAGTAACGTGAATGATAGAGTTGCTGGATATGTGGATTCAGAATACGCTGAAGATTTGGATATAAGGAGATCTTTGACAGGTTATGTCCTCACTTTTTTGAGCTGTGTGATCAATTAGAAGGCTACTCCATCGACTATTGTTGCCATGTCTACTATAGAAGCTGAGTACATAGCAGCCGACAGAAGCAGTGAATGAAGCTATATGATTGAAGGGATTGGTTAGTGATTTGGGTTTGAAGCAGGAGTCTAGCATTGTTTACTTATGACAGCCAAAGTGTCATACATTTGACAAAAAATTAGATGTTCCATGAGCGGACCAAGCACATTGATGTCAGGTTTCATTTTATTCTGGATGTGGTTTCTCAAGGTACTGTTATGGTAGAGAAGATTTCCACAGTTGAAAATCTAGCGGATATGATGACAAAGCATATTCCAGAGACCAAGTTTAAGCACTGCTTATATTTGATTGGTATCAGCAGTAGTTGAGGTGTAGCCCTAGGGGGCAGGTGTGGTAGCAGTAGATGATATTTTCACGTTGTTTATGGCTTGTTTTATCCAAGCCAAGGTGGAGATTTATGATAATGTGTCTTAGATAAAAAAAAACTCGGAATGTGTGGGTCCCATATTGGTTATTCAGAGAAGGTTACAACTTAGTCCTAAGTCTTGTCCCACATTGGTTATTTAAAGAAAATCACTACTTGTCTCTAGTGACAAGAGAGAAGAATCATTCTTTGAGAAGGTTTGTTGAGAGAGACAAAGGTCTGTAATCTCCATTGACAAACATAGTAAAATTTCTGCTACCACCATAGAGTAGGCTTTCGCTGAACCAAGTAAATCTTTTGTCTTGTGTGCCTCTATTTTCTGTTATTATTTTCAATTCTCTTCTTTATTACTTGGTACGAAATCCAGTATATTCTTTAACAGTATACAACGTCAATATGTTTTCACAATCTAACAAATTAGTCTGCCTCTTTTTATTTTATTATAAGTCATATACATGTGTGTGTGTGTGTGTACACACACACACCACAATAAATGGGTTATCATTATTTTTACTGAAAGTGATAGAACTCATGAGAAGGTTGCAATAGCATTATTTGTTTCCAGCATTCAACATATAAATATGAGATTTTAGCAATTGTTACTCGTGTGTGCAATGCGCGGGATCAATACTAGTATATATATGAATGTCGAAACAGAGATAATGTTTTAACTTCAACGCCTATATGCACATTCTCTTAGCTCGCCACGTGGACTTTGCTATTTTGACTTTTAAACTATTTTGAATTTACTTATGTTTGTAATAATGATTTGGATTCATTTTTTCTCTCTCCCTCGCTCATATTCAATTGATTTGAATTCCTTTTTTCCATTTGATATTCAATCAATTATATAGATTTTACATTTCCAACTATGTCCACATGTCTCACTAAAACATTTTATTTATATCTTCCCAATTCCATTTATTCCTAGATTTTGCCAAAAATAATTCACTCTATATTCCTTTTAATAACCCGTTTTTTTAATTATTTAGAGAAGTCCAATTTTCTCCATCGGTTTTCTCTCTCTAACTACTATGACCTACTTCCTTTTATTTCATTATAGTTTACTCTCCCATTTTATTTTCAATGATCTATTATATATATCTTTATTCTGTTGTTGGTGGTCTTGAATAATATAAACTTCAACACACAAGTTATTGTTATTAGTATTATCACCATAATAGCTATTAGTTAGGACAGACTATGTCTATAACTGAATATCATATTTTTAATCTTCAATTGTTGCCAAAAGTTAATGATTACTACTTAAGTTCATTTTTATTAACAACAAAAATTGATAGGAGAACTCATATAATAAGGTGGGAATAAATTTTAAATTATTTTGTGTCACTAAAAATTTTGTTATTGTTATTAGCATACAAGTACAAAATCATCCGGTAAGTACTTTGATAATTTTTGCTCCTATATGCAATACACGAGATCAAAAGTAGTCTCATATGAAATTTCACTCCCTTGCTGTAGTTTCCTTCGATCCCAGACCTTTTGAGTTAGCAACACTCTGGTATGAACTGTTGGGGGCTGATTTTCAGCATGTGGGGGTGTTATGACAGTAAGAGGAATTGGTTTTAGGGGCAGGATTATGCATGAGTTTTTAAAAATATGATATTTCATTCTTAGCTTCCCTGGTGAGCTTACAAAATATTTAAGTTCAAAAAACATATCCATGCCATGATTGATAAGTGGCTATTCAGCTTCCACCTAAGCTTAACTAAAATTACGGAAGTAAACATCGTATTAACTGTAGTTAAACATCATATACAGCAGTAACAATATAGACAGCAGCAACTAAGCATTAATTCTAACATAAATATGTAAACATGGTCTTTCTTGGACGGAACAAACACAGGCTCTTAGGCGTCTGATGGAAAAGCGATATGCTTCCCAAAAGATGTAGTCCTAAGCACATATTCAATCTGTAGGTGCCGAATGGACCAGTAGAAGAGGCTGTAGACCGTGTTCCCTTGTCGGTCTAGTCTCGTATGGAAAATTTCGATGAGAATTTTTGGCAGGTCATCGTTATTATCTACACTAGGAGGGAGTTATGAGTGCAGCGAAAAGTCCGGTTGTAAGACCAACTTGCACTAATTCCTTTACCTTGTTAAAGGTCATTGATTTATGAATCAAATTCTCAAGGAATTTCCGTGCATCAAATCACTAATTCCATACAACAGAGAAAAGTCTTCGTTAATGCGTGGATCATATTTGCGTTGGAGGCATCAATTTCCTGGGTCATTTTCTCATTTTCGCAGTAAGTTTACTCCATCATAGCAGACTTCAGTCGTGTTACAATTCTGCAGATGCCAGCCATTTGCTTTGCGCGTCCTTTGCTCCATTGAGGTAACATCGACATTTCTGGTTGCAGTGGTACCAAAAAAGTGACTGTTTAGAAACCCTGAATGCCTGAAAGCGAATGGCATTTGGCGCCAAGTACAGCGCCTTGAGAGGTGCATTTCGTTAAATCCAGTCCTTTTTTTACTAAATACCATTGTTAAATAGTTGTCGCTATCTTTTGTGTAGTCCACGCATTGTGCTTATGGTGCAATACATTTAGACCTTTTTCTACCCTTTCTCAGATTCTGGTCTGTACTGTATGCCATGGGCCGCATTAAATTGAAAAAGAAAAAAAAGTTTGGAAAAATACTTTGCTACCACCTGATTCTAGGAAGATAGATACAATTATGTAGCGACAATTACTTGTCCCTACATACATTTAGTGACATTTATGTTAACACTTTCAACGACAATTCTTAATAATTTTTTTAGTACCAATTAATAAAAGTTACTAAAGATATTTAGTGGTTATTAATTATCGGTACATGGGAGGTTATCACTATCTTCCTATAACTTAGACAATATTTTTTCAATAAGTTTGCTGCAATATGGGTTGTGAGTAATTTGTGTAGCCGTAAAGTGATTGCCACTAAATATTTTTAGTGACATATAATCACTGAAATTAAAAAAGTGTTGCTATGAATATTGTCTCTAAATATGTCTGCAAATATACCAGCAATATTTAGCGATAATTAATCGTACTATTCGGAGGGTTGCATGCTAGAAAGAAGAGAGGGAAGAAAGAGAGAGATTAGTACTCGGATAAGGAAAGTGCTGTTGACACTATTAGTTACGAATTGGAGTAATTTGGTCCATTCTATGATAAAGAAAGTGCATTATACCAAGTTTTAGTGACAAAAGGAGGTGAGGACCTCAGTAAAAGCCTAAAAATAGACATCCTCCAAGTTTAGAGTGAACATATAATACCCAAATAAAACAGGGCTAAATGGGTCTGTTCATTAAAACAGCTTGGTTTGTATTCAATCCTGCGAAAGGAAAGGAATGATGTATTGACAGGCCAACGAAGTCTCCACTCCATTTCTCCCTGGGAGCGAACTTTGGTTTTTTAGCTATCCGAAGTCTCGGACAATATTTTTTCAACAAGTTTGCTGCAATTTGGATTGTAGGTAATTCGTGTAGCCATAAAGTGACTGCCGCTAAATTTTTTTATTAGTGACATATAATCACTGAGATTAAGAGTCTTGCTATGAATATTGTTCCTAAATATGTCTGCCAATACATTAGCAATATTTAGCGATAATTATTCGTACTATTCGGAGGGTTGCATGCTATTTTCATTACCAAAGTTGCAGCCAAAATCTTTTATCATAAAAAATAAAGAGAGAGAGAGAGAGGAGAGGGAAGAAAGAGAGAGAATAGTATTCGGATAGGGAATATTCTGTTGACACTATTAGTTACGTACTGGAGTAATTTAGTCCATTCTATGATAAAAAAAAAAAAAAGAAGTGCATTACACCAAGTTTTTAGCGACAAAGGAGGTGAGGACCTCAGTAAACGCCTAAAAATAAACATCTTGGTTTGTATTCAATCCAGTTTAGAGTGAACGTATAATACCCGAATGAAGCAGGGCTAAATGGGTCTGATCAATAAAACTGCTTGGTTTGTATTCAATCCGAATGAAGCAGGGCTAAATGGATGAAAGACGATATGGAAAAGGGAGTCTTCACTCCACTTCTCCCTTGGAGTGAACTTTGGGTTTTTTAGCTATCCCAAGTCTTTCGACGTGTATCCGAAGTCTTTCAACAGGGCATGAAAAGTCGTCATCCAATTCACAACCGCTGATTATTAGGCCAGTCATGTATAGTGCAAAACAGTGGGCTCCCCACCGACTCTACAGAAGGCACGAAGAAGTAACCTAATATTAATGGCGTGGTGAGCAGGAATTTTTCATATACACACATACTCCGTGTTTTTCTTGTTTCTGCCTCACCTGCTAAATCCAGCATCACAGTCACGCATTCACGCATGGAGCGAGCCATCTGCTTCCGGTTTTTAGTAGCAGCAGTGTTTTTGATACAATCTTTACGTATGAGTTGCTCGGCGCCCCTTAATGTTTTTGATACAATCTATACTTATACGTATGAGTAGCAGCAGTGTTTTTGATACAATCTATAGGTAGCAGCAGCATCACATGTACGCATTCACGCATGTTCTTTTTGCTGGCCCGTCAGCTTTGAATTACTGTTAACCGCAGTCCTCCGAAGAGTTTTAATTTACACCTGTATGAGATTGCCCAGATACACGTCCAGATACACTTGTTTGCGGTGCCGGTAAAACAAGTTTGACCAGTTTTCAACGGTGCTCTGCCAAATAGATATACATAGTGATGCCAAGGAAGGTGGGTTCGCAGTCGATGTGGAGGTGCTATAAGGAATGCAGTCTGAGTCAGATGCCAAGTGTGATGATGTGAGACACAACAAAGGTAGAGAAAGGGCAGAGACCAAGGGCTTCCCAGACAGAGCCTGAGGGTGGCAGTGCTGCGAGGGCGATGGCGCAAGGTGAATACACGACGACAGTCACAGTCCGATGCTTAGGTCCAGAGTCAGGGTCCTGTATGTTTCTCTCCCTAGGATTCTAGAGTGAGAGTGAAAGTGAAAGAAAATTCTGAGAAGCTGAAAATCTCAAGTCCTGCAAATGAATTCTTAAGACCTCTATTTATAGAGGTTGAGATGATGATGTCATCACGTGACACGTGACGCTCCTCAAGAGTGGCACGTCACGAGGGGGTCCACAGCTGCCGGTGCTCCATGGACTATCGAATCTCGTATTCACCCGGCCTGTCCCGCACAGCGTCGCTTTGTCCTGTCTGGAAAGACTGGCTCCCACAGCGTCGGTGTGGTCAGAGAACCCCCTTGATCTAGCCACCAATCCAAGCCCTTGCAGAGTCTCACAGGCTTGGCAGCGGTGGGAAAGACCCGACGCCCAGCTGCCAGCTGCTCCCGTCTCCGAAGACCTCAAAGACCTCCTAATACTCGGTTTGCACAAAGTTTGAAACGTCAAAGAAAGGAGGAAAAGCAACCAACTGGCTTAAGTCAAATAAAAGGGAAGAAGCCTTCATAAAATAAACTACCAAGTGCAATCCTTTAATAAAGCAGTATAAAATATGCAACTTATCTTGTCGGGTATATATTGAATACAACCTAATACCAATGCAATGACACATCATCATCGTCCAATATAATGGAAAGGACTTTGATGAAGGGATTTGTAAGAGGATCCTGTATTTGATAAAGTTGTCACATTTGAAGGTCCTTCCACCGCCCCGACTATCACTTTCGAGGTCTCTTTTCTGTTTAGTCTCAGATATGGTTCCACACGTGGTTGACATGATTTATGAAACTGCCCAACACATTATTGCAACAAGGTAAAGAAGGAAGCTCTCCTTTGCATTAGTACTTCACATCTACTTGTTCTAGTCAGGAAAGTCGTAGGTACTTTTGGAACGTGTCTTGCCTTTCAGAGCAAAGTTCAACGATCCTTGCTCTAATAACCATCGTGATAATCGTGTCCATGAATTTCATCTTAAGGAGGGGCTCTTTGACAGTCAAAAGTATGAGCTCTCCATATCAATGAACATAAATTCTTGCAATTACAGTCATCATCATTCATTTCCAAAGATTCCAAACTTCCATTTGCATGTCTTTCATACCCATATGAGCCCATGCATATTTTTTAAAAATCAAAAAGCAAAAGCCTAAAATTAAAGCACTTGTGCCGACATTTGTAAAAATATAAGCAAATTGAAAATAGATGAAGGCTAAAAAAGCATTTGTGTGTTAAAAAGACACAATTTTCATCAAGTAAACGAAACATACATACCAGACGTAGTGTTAAGCAGACCACAAGTGAAAATGTTGAAAGCCAAGAACATACTGAGAGCAAAATTTAAACCAAATTTTGATCAATTTCAACCCTTCCATTTGCTGAATATTGTGTCCTCACATATAGCCCATAGCCCCATTGACTACAATCTTTTGAAGATTAGGCTGGACAATTCGGACGTCATTGGCTACAAGTATGCCACGTTAGTTTCTAATAGACATACCAGATAGAAATATATGATTTTAAGAATATTATTTATTAACACGTTAGTGTTTAAGCATGTTATAGTAATATATAACTTCACCAATAGACTCGCACTACAAAGAAGTCATTAAATGAACACAGAGGTGTAAACTAATTCTTTGATAGAAAATTGTGAATGAAGTTATATCAAGAGAGAAAAAAAACTATGCACAAGTAAATGAGTCAAGTTATCTATTCCTGTTTGTCAACATAGTCAAATTCTTGCGTCAAACTATACCATGACAAAGAACAATCAAACTTTTGGTAGCTATAAGTACTTCTTACTGACATCATAGTTATAACTACTATAATATAGAATTTGTTACAGCATGTTCCAGCAAAGTAGAGGACACAGAGGGCATACAGGATTAGACATTCTTGGATTCTTTGAGTAAAAATTAGCTCATGTCTACTTTGACATGCCATAAAATGTTCTTTTCAAATTACTCATTAATTTTCATATTAAAGTCAATGTTTGATCAAGAAATAACCGGAAGCTAACCAATTCCTTACCAGATTAGACATTGTAGATGGTTGACTTGCCACAGACATATGCTGCCATTTACAATTGTTCAACACAATGAACATAAGAAACGAGATAGTTAATAAGATCGATAAAAATGAAGAGAAGGGTATGCAAGTATGTTCTGCACATTTGTGCATCTATATTGAAGAACATTTACCTAAAAAATGGAAGATAATCATACAAAGAGACAATTCCTATCCACGAAAAGCTGCATATTAGTTCTTACTACTCCTACCGTACAAGAAAATAATGAATAGATACCAACTGACCTATAATCATCTAAATTTTTTAAGGGTACACGTGACTAAAATCTTGGAGAACAGAGAAGAGTCCTATTGTACCTCCATTTGACATCTTCAATTAACAAATCAGATAAAAATAGGGACTACAATACAAGATCTCCTACTTTAGTGCATGTGAATTAATGGGTAGCGATAAAACTAAGAAAGAATCATGAGCCTTTTCACTTTTCATTTGCTTCTTTACCTAGCTCTTTAGTTATTTTAAACCTTGCAAACTATCATTTTGGTAGCATGGGCTCATTGCAGATTTTGGATTTAAGTGGAAATCCAGCGAGCATCAAGGACGTTGTTTGGCTCGAACAACTTTACTTAGATTCAGGCAAAAGGATCCAATCACTTCCAGAGCTTCCAACGAGTTTCGCGTGCTTGGATGTTGTAGATTGCACGTCACTGCATACTATTTCATATTGTACATCTTGTCTCATGTTTTAGAGAATACCATATGAGTTAAACTTTTTGTTTGCCAATTTTTCATATAAAGAGGTACAAGTAAACACTTGAAAAGGAAATAGTTAGGGTAGTACTATATCGAGAAATTTCAGAATGATATGGTAAGAGTTATTAAACAACTTAAAAGATGAAAGCAAAATCCTTGATTGGTATCATGAAAACCACTGAAGGAACAAAATGCTTCATACTCTTTTTGCATTACTTTAGTTTGCCAATAACACCATAATGGTGCTCTAGTCTGATAGTAGAATTAATTCACTATCCTTTTAAAACCATCTTCTCCATAACAATAGATAACTATATTATCTATCTAGAGGAACATGTGAAATATTATCCCTTCCCTTTTTATTTCCAAATTATGCATGCTCTGCTTTTGTTGTTGGCATATCATCAAACATGTGGTGGGCAAATGCACAGCAACAAGTATGAGACAATAAAATTGAGAAATTCGAGAAAACAGAAGTAGATGACACAATGAAATCAAGGAATTGAAGAATATATAGGAGTAGAAAGTTAAAAAAATTGAAAGACTTACAAAGATTAGTGCATGGAAATAAAGGAAGAGGAGATTCTTTGATTATGGATTTCATGAGCAATTTGCTAGGTTTAAAAGCAAAGGGATGTGTCATCATCTGGCAATGTAAAAGCATTCTCTGCTTTTTCATGAGCAATTTGCAAGATTTAAAAGCAGAGCAATTTGCAAGGTATCAGTGTGCTATATGTTGTCCATCTTCCTCCAATTTCCATCCTCCTTTCCTTATTTCTAGCTCCCATTAAGTAACCTAGAGATGGAAGTCATCTGACACTGAAAAACTGCCGGGCAACATTTCATTGTTCATGTTGGGTTCATCAGTGTCGCGAAAATCGAGGGATGTGTCGTTCCGTAGGTGGCGCAAAACATGGTTTGCTTCTTTGGTATTTTTTAAAATGGTGAAGGGCACATTTGGAAAGAAAATGTGTAGGAACAATTCAGGTTTTGTTTGGTAACATTTATTTTTTCAGTTTTTTTTTCAGTTTTATGAACCGGAGAAAATAAACACATTTGATACATTGTTTTCGTTTTTTTTTTCCTTTAGTTTTGAAAACCAGTTTTTAAAATATGGCTGTTTTTTAAAACTCTATTTAGGAGTTTTGAGTTTTTGTTTTTATTTTGAGACCACCACACCACCACCCTCCTCTCACTGCCGGCAGCCACTGCCCCAATGCCACTGTCTACCGCCAGCTACCATAGACGACTGCTGGCGACCAGCAGCCACCGCCGACTATTGCTGGCAACAGGCAGCCACCGCCGACGATTGCTAGCTACAAGCAGCCACCATTGTCGGTTGTCGGCTACTACCATTGGCCGTCGGTAGTCATTGCCATGCCCCACCATCGCCACCGCAAATCACCACAAAAAAAAAACTCAAAATAAAAATAGGATAATCAACCACCCAAAAAAAAACTCAAAATAAAAACTGGGTAATCAAACACACATTTGTTTCCGTAAAAAAATAAAAGGTCTAATCCAAAACTGTGCCCTCAAGTTTACCCAAAGTACAGTTTTACTATCCAAGTTTGAAGGTGTACCGAAGAAGTACACAACTTTTAAAAAGAGTACCAAATCAGAACATGAGCTGACGGATGACGAATGCCTTTAAAAAGTCAGAAGGGTAAGACTGTCATTGATTAAAAAAGACATAAAAGCTCATCTCACAGCCATGTGGCCTGCCATTTCTCTGACACATATTTACTTTCTACGTTCCCAATGCAAAATCAGATCTCCTTTTCCCTCCAAAAACATGTTCTACCTGTTCTCCCTTTCTCTCTCCTCTTTTGATTAATTGCCCCCAATTTGGGTTTTCACTTCCGACCTTGGGTTTTCTCCCTTCTTTCACGAAGACCATGGATACCCCTTTGTGTCACTGCATGAGAAGGGCAACATCTGTGACATCGCAGACAGCCCAAAACCATGGGAGGCGATTTTAGAGCTGCGGGAACAGTGGGATACGTGTTCCAAACCCCTAATTTTGGAGCTCCATCAGCTTGAATCGCAATTTACCTAGTGTCATGATTTCCAGTCTGCAGACATCTCACAAATTTCCCACTATTTTTGTAGCTCCAGCAGTATGATTACTTCCGCTGGCGAGACCCACCAGTGGTCAACGTGGAATTGAAGCGAGCCAGAAAGACGAATTGTTGGCTGAAGGATGCACTTGCACTAACTTGGGCTGTAATATTGATGCGGATATTTAGTGGGAGTGAGAGGAATGCTGTTGAAGAAGGGCTTTAATCTATAGATCTGACTCTGTTTAGGAAGAACAATAGAAGAACATCAAATCTAATTCCTCATCTCCTGTACCAAACAAATCTTTTTGTTATTGAAATATCTAAACGTGTGTATTCATTTGTGTATTCGAAGTATAAACGTGTGTAATGCTCAAATTTGTTGCACGGACTGGTGTTATCAGTTGTGTGATTGCAACGACAGATCTTTACGAAATGCAATAGTATAAAAAATTCATTGGGTTAAAAAATACCAAAGCAGTACCTATAAAAACTAAATCGTACCAAATTAGTACCTGAACTGGTCAAAGAAAATACTCAGTTCCTACAATTACTTTGTGACAAATTAGTAGCAAATTAGTACTGTTCCTATATCAGATTTACCAAAGGAGTCCCTAAACATTTATTTACGAACTTATTGGCATATCCGATATTGAAGAATAATATTGTACCAAAAAAGTACCTATCATACTTCATGTGATCCAAATAAATACTTTGATTATATTAATTATCCCAATTAAGTACAAAATCTTACTAAATACACCATATAAGTACTCCAAGTTTACAATAAGTCTCTGAATACCTAACCTAACATATTAACATCCAAAAAACATCAACTACATTGTCATATCAGGTTAGTGCCCTATACATCAACTACTTGCCATGTTTCTGCTTAGTGCTTGCCCTGGCCTTCCTTTGCTTCTCGTGCTCTAGTTCTACCTCTGCAGTAGCTGCTGCTAGTGTAGAAGCCCTGGTCTCAGGAAATACAAACCTAACTTTCTTGCTTCCTACAGGAACTGGTATGGGTGGAGGCCCTCCAAGGCTATACTTACTCCATTTAGTGTTATTCACTTTGTCAACACTCCCAGATTTTGTGTTTCCTGGTCTTCCCCTTTCTTTTTTCCCACAGCCTGGGTGTCCACATAACTTTGACCCTAACTCCCCTCTGAAGGGGGTGCCTGTTCCTTCCTTGCACTAATCCTCACTACACTGGGTGCTACTGAAGCCTGTGGTTGGTCCTGACCTGACTTTGAAGGGGTGCCTGCTTCTTCATAGGACTAACCCCCACTGCACTTGGTGCTGTTGCAGGCACCCCTTTTCTCCTCCCACCCAGTGAACTGGGTTATGCTACATGTGTCCTTTTTCTCCTCCCACGCAATTCACTTGGTGCTGCTGCAGGCACCCCTTTTCTTCTCCCACCCAGCGAACTGGGTTCTGCTACAAATGTCGCTTTTCTCCTCCTACCAAATGTACTAAGGGTTGCTACTACGGGCACTCCTTTCTTCCTCCCACCTAATGCATTGGGTTCTTCCGCAAGCACTCCTACCTTTCTCCTATCTGCTACACTTGGTACTGCTACATGCACTCCTTTTTTCCCAACCAATACATTGGGTTCTACTACAGGCACCACTTTCCTCTTCCCACCCACTGCACTGGGTTTTGCTGCAAAGTTCCCCTTTCTCCTCCCACCTAATGCACTGGGTTAGTGCTACAGGGACCACTTTCCTCCTCCCACCCACTACACTGGGTTCTGCTGCAGACACCCCTCTCTTCCTCCCAGCCACTGTACTTGGTGCTGCTGAAGGCACCCTCTTCCTCCTCCTACCCAATACACTGGGGTCTTGTGCAGGCACTCCTAGCTTCCTCCCACCCACTAAACTGGGGTCTTATGCAAGCACATGTTCCTGTCTCTCACTCACTTGCATGGGGTTTTGTGCAGGCACATGTTCTTCTCTTTTAACCAGAGTAGTGGGGTCTTGTGCAGGCACCTTTTTCTTCCTCAGTTTGACAAATGGTTCCTTCCCTGGCCTCTCTCTCTTTCTAACACTTGTGTCCTCACTACCCTGCAAAAAAAAATTATGATATCAGTAGTGACTAAAAAAGTTAGGTTTGACTAATAAAAGCAACATTATGTGGTATGGGTGCCTTTTATAGACTAGTTTGTGGTTGGGTCGCAGGCACCTATACATCCACATGCACCTGTTACAAGTAAACCAAAGTTTCATAAAGATGTAAAAGTAAGAATTCAAATTTTGGAATGAATGCACATGCAGGTCATAAAGTACCTATGCTTGGTCTGCTACTCCATTGCTTGTTTCCAGAGGGCTCACTAGACACTTTCTCTTATTGTGCTCTCTTCGTTTGCATATGCTACACAGAGACATGCCCTTCACCCTCTTCAATTTACTCTCTCCTATTTATCCTTCTCCTCCCCAGCCTTTTTCCTCTTAATTCTTTTGGGTCTCCCTGGCTGTTTCTTATACAATGAGAGTA
This sequence comes from Escallonia herrerae, assembly GCA_033070095.1. NCBI lineage: Eukaryota > Viridiplantae > Streptophyta > Magnoliopsida > Escalloniales > Escalloniaceae > Escallonia > Escallonia herrerae. The sequence continues at coordinate 21,959 of JAVXUP010002242.1, read as the reverse complement.
ACACTCCACCCAATCCATTTGAACCCCACATGTCAGAGCTGGTCATCAGTGAGAGTATGAGGGTGATAACAACCCCCAAATGAAGATGTTTACTTAAGTTTTTTTCAACTGTCTCAACACTTTACCGTCAAAGGGATCTTGAGAAAACAAAGGGTCCGATGTGGCTAGTTATGGGTCGGTCAGGTGAACTCATCATATTTTTCCTCAGTGGTAAGGGCCTCGCCTTCCATCAATTCATCCAAGGTAATAACATTAGAAAATTACGGCAGAGAACCACAAACTAAAATTGACTGATGTTGTTAACTGACTGGAACAATAAAGTTAGTCAGATCTATAACTTGTTAGCTGTCATCAATGAAATTAACTTTATGAGGTAGTAAAGGCTCTTTCTGAACATTAGGCTTTGCAGGAGGGGAAACTTTGCCGTTGTCAATGAGGTCTTGGATGAGTGCCTAAGTGTTACGCATATCTACGTAGAATGTCCACTCCCTTGATGACAAGTGCAGAGAGCATGAATGTCGATCCTTTCGATATTGCTGTCGGCATGGGGTTAGGCAGTAGTCTGGGTATCGTACCCCATCCTCAACTATTATTCAAATACCTTGGGCAGCTGTGCATTCAACTGCATGAATTTCCTCTGTGGCTCTGTAGTAGTTTCCCATGACACTACCTGGGGTGCTTGCACATTGTTGATATTATTAGTGGTGACTAGCTTCGGCTATGCATTAGAGCTCCTCGGACTGGCTCCGTATACCCCTGACTTTGACTCATTGGAAATGGTTCCCTTATTGATGGCATCTATAATCTGTATGAGGGATCCCGTTAGGGCCTTGACCGAGGTGTGGTAGTGACAAAAAAGTAGTCATGGTACATAAGAAGTAAATTGTTCTTGACGAAATTCACTTGCTCTTCCTTCGTAAAGCAGCTCACCATCTGAACGTCCATTTTTTCCTCTATCTCATGATAAAGGTAGACACTGACTTTCCCGGTTCTTGCTTGGTGGTTTCTAGGTCTCTTCGGGTAATGTCCAAGTCAGCATTATAGTGATATTGCTTCATAAATTCTCTCACAACATCGTCCCAAGTTCGGGCTCGGGCTTCATCCAAAGTGAGGAACCAACGAGAGGCAGCTCCCTTGATTGTATGGTGGAAAATCTCCATTAGTTGGTTCTGATTCACTCCATAGGGGACTATCGGATGTACATCTTGATATATATCTTTGGGTATGTGGTCTCATTAAACTTTTCCATCTCTGGCATCTTAAAATTAGGGGACAATATATCCTCGGGGTTCATGGTCAAGGTCCAGAGTTCTAGAGGGTCATCGGTTCTCCTCATTTGGATTTAAGATTCAGGTGACGCCAGTTTATCTTTCCACTTTGGAACTATGAATTTTATTTCTTCATCCTTAAGCAGATATTGCCAGTCAAACTCAGGACCTTTCTTCTTGTCATCCATCTTCTCTATTCTAACTTCATCCTCTTGCTCTTTCCTCTCTTTCCTTTTGAGATGGTCTATTTCTTCAGCTATCCTGGACTGTTGATCTTCCAGGGCTACCAACCCAGTCTGAAAGTCTTTATGTAATTCATTAATAATATGGACCATGTCTGCCATCTGTGGGAACTCTTCGGCCATTGGGGTTTGTGGGGGCTTTCTGGATGAGTCCCGATACCAACCACACTTAGGGAAAAATTTAATCACACGAACAACACATTGATCTAGTTGGCTGGCTCATCCACTCTGGGAAGGGTAGTTCTCCTGGTAAATAGGGGTGTTTTTTGGGTTTTCAGAAGTTAATGAGGTAGGACTAACTAACCGTCCAGTCATCCGAGTGGATAAATGGGTCTGTTGGTTAGTGGGGTTAGGGTTTATTCCTGGGACTTTTTTGGTTGAGGATAGGTTCTGACTAACCATCTAGTCATTCGAGTGGATAAACCAGCTGGTTGGTGAGTGGGTTGGATTAGGATATAAACTAGCCAGTTTCTAATTTTTTAAAGCAATGCACTTATTGACTAACCTTCCAATCAAGAGCGCAGTAAATCGGCCTGTTAGTTAGAGTCCCCTCTTATTTGCGACATTACTAGTTAGCTTACACTACATAGGTTGGTTTCCCTACCAACATGCTAAAGGCCAATACACGTATTCTCTAAAAAAGAGGGCAGAACACTGAATGGTCCAAGTATGTGGTTTATGTTCCAACGCTGGTGTAAGGTCGCTGCATCGGCTCGACTGTACCATATACCTCCTGGCCATAACTCAGGTAGTTAATAATGGGCAATCACTAGTACATGTACAAGCCGTTTAATATACCACAAAAACATGGAGGTCCCTTTAGTATGAGGCATTGGAATTGAGGGTACAGTCCAAACATCACCTTGAAACTAGGAGGTTCAAGGGCTTTAACCGTTGCCCTCGACTGGGTACGTTAAGGAAGATGTGCGCATGTTTGAGGCATGATAATAAAAGTGCAAGTAATACAGTTATATCTCTATGTACATGTTATACAACACTAAGAAAATCCCAAAAAGGCCAAAGATCATAAAAAAAAAAAATTCTAGATCTAGTCTCTTATTTTGGATTTCCCTAGCAGAGTCGCCACTGTAGTGAACCGCCTCTGAAAATTCCCCGGAACGGATTTATGGAGTCAATTTAATTAAGTGAACAAAGGAAAGATAAAAAAAAACTAAAAAATGGCTGTATATTATTCAAAGGACAACTGACCTATCAAAAATAGGGATATTGGTTTGGGAACTAAGTTATACAACGGGAAGGTGTTAGGCACCCGCCACACCCTTTCGGTCTTTATTTCATTTCTATTGATTTTGGCCTTTTGAACATGTAAATTGAAATAAAACTAACCTTAAGCCTATTTTTATATCTTTTGCTTGTTCTCGACATCAGGCGTCGAATTACCTACATATCTGGTTAAACTAACCAGAATCAAAATCACTGTAGTTCGACTTTGGTCCTATGGGAAGTAATAAAAATTCAGTCCTAAACTTTGACTGAGAAATGGAAACACTCATTTTGGTTTTAATGACAATGTGATCACCAAAAATAGGAGACAATTCTATATTGATTATCTAGGCTAAAAAGCTAATAAAGTTATCTCGAGAAATTGCTTCTTCGAAAGACTCGGAAACACTCTCCGCAAGATCCATGATGCGAGATTTTTGTTCCATCTTCCACTACGCAATGTAGCAGACTAGGGGACAGAGACTATTGCATTATGTTCCACCTTCTGTTACATAATGTTGCAGATGAAGGAATAGAGACTACCCGCTCCAACACTTAGAAGAAATTGGGGGTTTTGGTCTAATTTGGTCCCTAAACGAGTGCAACTAAAACGGGTTGGGTTGTTTTTCAACCCAACTGTTGAACATAAGAAAACCAACCTTTCAAAAAAACTTATGAAATAAATATGAACGGCTAAAACTTCTCAAAGCAGATAATGTATCACTTCGCAAAAAAATGGTACACAAGCTCTAAAGAGAATCAGCTTTTGACTCTGCCCGTGAAAATGAAGGCAAAGGGGCCTTTTTATAGGGCTTTGGGGCAGAGACACGATAAGATTGGCTATGCTGAACTGCAAGTCGGAGATAGATTAGAACATCACTACAAGAAAATACGTCTTTTGCGACGAAGTTTTAGCGACGGCATAGATTCCGTCGCTAAAATGAGTTTTACCGACGGAAACCTTCGTCAGTAAAACTCTGTCGTAAAATATTATTTAAGCGACGGATTTATTCCGTCGCAAAAAACTCCGTCGGTGAAAAGGCGTTTTACCGACGGAAACCTCCGTCGGTTACACTCCGCCGTGAAATATTATTTAAGCGACGGATTTATTCCATCACAAAAAACTCCGTCGGTACAAATAGGTCTTCACCGACGGACGTTTAGCGACGGAATAAATCCGTCGCTAAAAGTCTATTTAATTCACAGATCTGGTTTGAACTGTCACTGCTTCTCTCTTCGAAAATCCCAAAACCCAACTTCCCTCTACCCCGGCGGCGACCTCCCTAGACACAGGCGGTGACTTCCCTCGACCCCGGCGGTGACCTCCCTCTACAACGGCGACCACCTGCAACTCCGGCGACCACTGGCCCTCACCTCTGGCAGATCTGTGAAGAGGAGAGAGACTGAGAGAGAGAGCAGCGTCAACCACCGGGACCACCGGAGACGACGGTTTCTCACCTCCGGCAGTATTTCTCATGAGGTAAAGTTCTTGTCTTCCTCTCTATTTGCTCTACGCTATACCTTCTGTCTTCCTCTTATACATGTAAATTGCTGTGAAAAGTTTAACACATTGGAGATTGAGTGGGCTAGATTTGCTCTCCGCGCTTTCAATATTGAAACGGCGAGAGCAATGGATGTTGCTTCTGATCCGAAAATAGGCCTTATGCGACTACTTTGGTGGCAGGAAGCCATAGACAAGATCGGGTTAAGTGGCGTTGGATCTAGATGGGATGGGAGGGGACGAAACTGGGCAAGGGACATTAAAATTAAGATGACGCAAACCCAAAACCCAAAACCCCAATTGAATCGAACCCTCAATTAAACTAATTGAACCCCTAATTAAACCCTGAATTGATTGTCCCAATCTAACCGAACCCTAATTAAACCCTAAATTGAATGCCCTAATCCAACCGAACCCTAAATTGAACTAATTGAACCCTAAATTGAATGCCTCAAATCAACCGAACCCTAAATTGAATCAATAGAGCCCCCTAATTGAACCCTAAATTGAAGTAATTGAATCCTAAATTGAATGCCCTAATTGAATCGAACCCTAAATTAAACTAATTGAACCCCTAATTAAACCCTAAATTGATTGCCCCAATCTAACCGAACCCTAATTGAACCCTAAATTGAATGCCTCAAATCAACCGAACCCTAAATTGAATCAATAGAACCCCCTAATTGAACCCTAAATTGAAGTAATTGAACCCTAAATTGAATGCCCTAATTGAATCGAACCCTAAATTAAACTAATTGAACCCCTAATTAAACCCTAAATTGATTGCCCCAATCTAACCGAACCCTAAATTGAATGCCCTAATCCAACCGAACCCTAAATTGAACTAATTGAACCCTAAATTAAATGCCTCAAATCAACCGAACCCTAAGTTGAATCAATAGAACCCCCTAATTGAACCCTAAATTGAATGTCCTAATTGAATCGAATCCTAAATTAAACTAATTTAACCCCTAATTAAACCCTAAATTGATTGCCCCAATCTAACCGAACCCTAATTGAACCCCAAATTGAATGCCCTAATCCAATCGAACCCTAAATTGAACTAATTGAACCCTAAATTTAATGCCTCAAATCAACTGAACCCTAAATTGAATCAATAGAACCCCCTAATTGAACCCTAAATTGAAGTAATTGAACCCTAAATTGAATGCCCTAATCGAACCGAACCCTAAATGAAACTAATTGAACCCTAAATTGTATGCCCTAATACAATCGAACCCTAAATTGAAATAATTCAAGCGCAACGGATATGTGAATTTTGAACATTTTTTTCCTTTTTCTACATTGATCATTTGTTTGATAATTTTAGGTTGTTAATTGTGCGTTTTAGAATTGTGATTATTGATCGATGATTTTAGGTTATTAGCTGTGCATTTGAAGTAATTGCGATTATTAATTGATGATTTTAGGTTGTTAATTGATGATTTTAGATTGTTAATTGTGCATTGAGCATTTGAGATATTGAGATTATTGACGGAGGATGGGACCCAATTGGATTGAATGTGTGATTTTTGTTAATTTTTATTGCATTGAGCATTTGAGAATTGAGAATTGAGATTGTTGACGGAGGATGGGACCCAATTGGATTGAGATACCTGTTAGTTAGCGCAGACACGGACACCACGTCTGATCGACGGTGTCCGACATCTAAAAAACAAATTAACGTATGCCGATGTGTATGGAGGTGCGTGTCGGTGGGCGTCGGACACGTGTCCAAAGGCGTCGGACACGTGTTGGTATGTGTCGGACACGTGTCCGGAGGTGTCAGACACGTATCAGACACCATATTGACACCCTATAAGAGGTGTCGAAATTGAGGTTGTTGACGGAGGATGAGACCCAATTGGATTGAGATACATGTTAGTTAGCGCAGACACGGACACCACGTTTGTTCCCTGTTGAGGTCAACAACGAGGAGGACGATCTTCCTCTTCCAACAACACTTCTTGTGGGAGAAGAAGTCGTAGATGATGACGCGGAAGATGTTGAAAGTGTTGGAGATGATGTGACCGAGTCTACTGATGAAGAGGATGAATTAGAAGATGAAGAGGACGACGAGTCCCACGAAGAAGAGGGCGACGAGGAAAGTGATGAAGATGATTCGCAAACTGAAAATGATTGACTTGTAATGTTGTAACATAACGGGAAAAATGTAGTAACATTTTAGAACTTGGTGTTTATTGATGTGTTTTTGCACATCCGTTCATATATATATATATATATATATATATATATATAGTGCCGATGATGATTTATGCCTAAATTATTATTTTTCACGTGTTAATGTCTTTGTATATAATCTATATGAAGTCAGATATGGATAGGATACGGGCTATTCGTGGCCGGGCTGGACGCCGAGCTGCTTCCTCCCCGGTTAGTCCCACCTCGTCATTGCCTACTGATGACGAGGCACAGAGTGATCGCGGACAGCCATCGGGGGCCCAGCCCCAGCCGTCGCCGTCACCGTCACCGTCGCCCCAGCCATCACCATCGCCCCAGCCCCAACCGTCTCCCCAGCCCGACGTAGATTCATCCCACACGCGCGTGCATTCTCCATCTTCCGTGGGTTCTACCTCAGGTATAGTTGATAACGGTGTTTCGTACATTTTCGCTAGCCTTATATTTGAACTGTATTAATGTCTGTGTTTTGTAGGATCTCGACGAGGCCGTGGTCCGACACGCGGGGTACGCATCGACCCCCAGCGTAAACAGAGAGTTACGCTCACGAAGGAGGGCCTGTAAGTACTAAAAATATCACCTCATGCCTTATGTTTAAAATTTTGGGGTGTTAATTTATATTTGAACTGTATTAATTAATTTAATTACTTCTTTGGCAGGATCCTGGAGAATATGGCGAGGACGAAGATCGGCGTTCTTGTGAAGGGCCGATTCTTCGAGCCACGCCTGTACTGGAAGGACTGGGATGCCGCTGCGAGGGAGGCCCTATGGGAGGAGTGGCTGGTACGGTGAAGTATTTTTTTCAGCGTTAGTAAATGTTAAATTACAGTTTGTTTTATGTTGTTAATTTGTGTTATTGAATGCCTTACAGGAGGGGTTCACGTTTGACATGCCTCAGCAGCAGGCTTTCTTTGCCTACATCGGCAAGAATTACCGCCGATGGCTCCACGATGCACGGGACCGGGCGAAGAAGGCGCTGCCCGCGGGTGCCCCGATGACGGACATGGCGAGATATCCCCCACATTGGATATCTCACCGTGTATGGGGGGAGATGATAGATCGGTGGGCTGCGGATCCAGGTTGGGACGCCAAGAGTAAGAGCGGGGCTGAGAACAGACAGAACAGAGATCCGACGCACACGGGGGGTCGGTGCCACACGACATCGTCCGACACATGAACGCGGTCGAGCACCCGGATCTGGAGGAGGATGAGGTCATAGCTCTGACCTATACTCAGACGCACGTGCGGAAGAAGGACAAGGACGAGACGCACCGGGCGGGCGACTATATTTCAGATATTGCCCGGCGGATCGATGTGAGTCAATTTATTTAAGTTAATGTTTTTTCTTTCTATCCTCAATGTCTGTTTCGTTAATTAATGCCCTAACATATCGTTAAACCACTATTTTTGCAGGCCTCGTATGAACAGCTAAGGGGGTCCGAGCAGCAGTCCGGACAGCCATCAGCGTCCACTAGTACGGCTGCGAGTACTGGGGGGTTGAAGCGATGGCTGGATACGCCGGAGGTCGTGAATCGGCCGAAAGGCCGCATACGCGGCCTGCCTAGCACGACTGCTCGTGCCGTGATAGGAGCGTCCTCACCCCCTGCTGCCCCTCCACAGACACCGGCTCCTCGGCCTCAGTTGGACGACGAGGAGATCCAGCGCATTGCTACAGTGGTGTGCCGATGATCAGGGAGCAGGGCACTGCTGGACAGGCCGCCCCGGCCCCGGATCAGCAGGATCCAGATCCGGGACTCGGGAACCCCTGATGAGCCCCTTCCCGTGCCCGTTCCTAGCTTCCCCCCCGTGCCCGGCTTGTACTCTTCTCCCCTCTCCTAACCGGCTATATCCGGTTCCCGGCTTGTACATATATGAATTTTTTTTATTATAAATATTTTTTATAATTGATTATATATATTTCTTTCTGTATTGATTATTGCGCGTTGTTGTTGAGATTTGAAAATTGTATTACAGGTCTGGGTAATTGAAAAATAAAAATTTCAAAAAAAAAATTTACTTTTGGCGACGGATTAATTCCGTCGCTAAAGTATTCCTACAATCAGTTATTTAGCGACGGAATATTCCGTCGCTAAATAAGTTTTTTAGCGACGGAATATTCCGTCTCGAAAATATAATTCCGTCGCTAAAAAATATAATTCGCGATGGAATATCCGTCGCTAATTAAAAATAAATCCGTCGGTAAAAATGACATATTTAGCGACGGATTTAAAAATTCCGTCGCTAAACTATTAGTGACGGGCTTTTATACGAGGGATATTTAGCGACGGTGAATCCTTCGCTAATTCTTTTAGCGACGGATTTTTGGCTTTTAGCGACGGATTACCCCGTCGCTAAAACCCTGTTTTCTTGTAGTGCATGCGATAAAAATATAAGATTGACAAAATTTAATTAACCGGCCGGTTTGTCCCATAATTTATAGTTTTTTTTTTGAATTTGGGGGCATTATCCAACCCTAATTTCTGTAATTATCTCTAATTTTGCAGACGAGATGTATCAAATTCGGAGTTTATCATCTTTAACCATATAAATCACTTGTTTAATCTTTGCATCAGGGATAATTCACAGAATTGTTCTCTAAATTATCCGGACAAAAAATAAAATAAAATCTAAACACTTGGATTGCACAACACAATGTGACTGGACCATTAAACTGGACTAAACTGCCGGTCTGGACAAGTTCACTGGACTTAACAACTAGACAGTTAGACTGGATTGAATCAAATTAATTAATTAGGTTATGTTACTAGGCCTAAGCTCAATAATAAACCCTCATTATAATAAGGCCTAATATTTATTTAAATAAAAATAATTACAAAAATGGAGTGTCTAGAGCTATATCTATGACTTTCAGGATCTAATGAAATCATTAGTTGGAGTGTAGCTTATTATGTAGCTTACACTTCTTGAGCCGCAAGGAGAGATGGTTGCCACATAGAAGATAAGGTAATAAGGGGATATATTTATAGGGCAAACACTTAAGAGGCAGTTGCCCTTAGGTGAGAAGTACTGTTATAGAGGCGGTGAATTTAAGGTTGCAAATTTGTGCTACTACAATCTATTTTTCTTGTTGAGGCCGGGGGTTGGGGAAGAGGAGAGGCAACTGAGGTGGGTGGCGACTATTGTTGTGAGGAAGAAAAGGGTTGGGGGGGGGGGGGGCTAGAGAAAAGAGAGTTAAGTTTTCTTTTTTGTGTAATGTTGCTCAATGAAGGATTTTAGGCTGTCGCTAAAGCCCTTTTTTAATTACTCTTAAAAAAAGCTTTTGGAAAAAAAGTGAAAAAAATACAAAAACTGTATTTACCTAAGGATATTTTTGTCGCCAATATTCTGTAGGTAAAGTCTTCACCAACGCAAGTTTCTGTCAATGAAGACTTTTACCAATGGACATTTACTGACGGCCAAATTCGTTGGTAAAAATCATTTTCTGAGACGGATTTTGTCCCGTCTATAAAATTAATTGCTAAAAGTCTTTTTTCTTATAGTGGGTTCGTAAGTCATGTATTAACCCTTTGTGTACGAGAAGCTACACATACATAGTATTAGCATTAGAATTGAGGATTCCAGGTTAAGCTAGATTTTTGTAGATAGAAGTAAAACTTCCAACAAGTGCAGATGTCTAGGATATTTTGTATCTATTTATATACACAATTGCGAAGTCCGCATGTTACTAATCCTTGCCATCAATTGAATATGTATAGTCCTCTATGTAACTTGAAAGATCTGTTGTATTCGACAAGATGAAGAAAACCAAGATGTTACAATGACGTCCATGCCATGGATGATGACATTACATATAGTGACCTTGAAATTGTTGTTGACTTATTGATTTTGATGATTCCAGACATATTATCTCTAACATTAATCTGACAACTTTATTAAGATAAACATTTCAGGATTTATCTCTTAATCAAACAAAGACAAGATCTTGACATGGACAAAGCTTGAATCAAAACTTGGACTCGAGATTTAAAGCCATGGACTACATTGAAGATGCAAGAACCTGATGTCAAATTTTTTTCTTGTCAGTATAAGTCTTTCTTAAAAGATCTGACAGAAATTCTAGTAAAGAACCAAATCTTTTAGTCGAAGTCAAGCATTTCAGTCGAAGTCATCAGTTTTAGTCGAAGTCAAGCATTTCAGTCGAAGTCATCAGTTTCAGTCGAAGTCAAGTGTTTTAGTCGAAGTCAAGTGTTTCAGTCGAAGTCATCAGTTTCAGTCGAAGTCAAGTGTTTCAGTCGAAGCTAAGACTTTCAGTCGAAGCCATGACTTTCAGTCGAAGCTAAATGTTTTAGTCGAAACAAAAACTTTTAGTCGAAGCCAAATCATTTGTTTTTAGTCGAATCCTTTTTGGACTTTTCCTTCCTAACGGTTCACTTCTGCTACATATATAAATAGGGGGTCCTTGGGAGCATTCACACTCTCTCTTGCGAAAATCTTTTTCATACTCTCAATACATCTCAAAAACTCTCTCTCATCTTGATATCTTATCTTTCATTCTCTATTGAGTGAGTTTTTATCCTTGAGATTGTTCATAGTGAGCTTCTTGGTTTGGTTCTTGAAAGGATATAGATCTTCCCACCTGAGAAGGCTTAAATCTTATTCTTCATTGTAATATTTGCTCAAGAAGGAGCTTGTTTGTTTACATTCAACTTGTAAATCTCTTTTCATTTGTAATCTGTTGGAAACCTTGGAAGGGTTTCGGAAATTGAACTGCGGTTTGAGCTAGCACCGGAAGCTAGTTGGTTTAGTGAAAGGCTCGAGTAGGTCTCCTTTGTGTGGAGTGCTCGAGGACTGGACGTAGGCTGGTGGGGCCGAACCAGTATAAATCTCTGTGTTAAATTTATCACTGTTATATTTGTCATCACTTTGTATCTCAGTTTTTAATTTATAGTCAAAGCTGTAAAACACCTATTCACCCCCCTCTAGGTGTATTTAGGAACCTACAAGTGGTATCAGAGCCGTGTGCTCTGGTTTTTTTCTTTGACTTAATCGTCAAGAGCTAAAGATCGCGTTATGGAAGAAGGTTCAGCAACCACCAGGCCACCACTGTTGAAAAATGACAACTAGAGCTACTGGAAGAATCGCATGAGGAATTTTCTCAGGCAGGATACACACGTCTGGTATGTTGTTGAAAATGGTCCTATACTTCCGATGAAGGATGGACCAGATGGAACCAAGATTCCGAAAGGAATTCTTGAAATGGACTCTCATGAGGCGCAGCTTTTCTCTATGGATGACAAAGCTAAGAACATTATCAGCTGTGGCCTCGACATGAATGAGTACAATCGAGTCTCAGCATGTGAGACTGCTAGAGAAATGTGGAGGTTGTTGGAAGTTACTCATGAAGGTACAAATATAGTAAAGAAGACCAAGATCAATATGTTGGTCCAGCAGTATGAGGCCTTCAAGATGAAGGAGCACGAGTCTATAAATGAGATGTACTCCAGATTCACATTTATTATAAATGGACTAAAGCTTTTGGGTCAAATCTACTCCGAGAAAGAAGTTGTCCAAAAAGTTCTCAGATCTCTCCCAAAGAGATGGGAAGCAAAGCTCACAACCATTCAAGAGGCAAAGGATTTGAATGTGCTGAAACTCGAAGAATTGGTGGGTTCTCTAATGACTCATGAAATTACAATGAAAATTCATGATGAAGAAGAAACTATCTCCAAGAAGAAGAACTTAGCTCTTAGAGCTGAGGCCTCACATGAACTTTCAGAAAGCAGCGACGACTCTGATCCTGAAATGGCACTAATCACTCGAAAGTTCAAGAAGTTTCTTGCAAGCAAGCGAGACGGGAAGATTAGGAGAAATCCTACAAACCAATCACATCAGAGAAATAATGGTGATTGGAACGTAAAGGAAAGTGCTGACGCCTGCTATGAGTGTGGTAGAACTGGGCACATCAAAAAATATTGTCCACAACTCAAGAACAAGACTGTAAGTAGCAATAGTCGAGATTTCAGAGAAAAGAAGTTCAAGCCTAGAAAAGCTCTGCTGACTTGGGATGACTCGGATGAAAGCGACAAATAAATTAACGAAGATGATGAAGTAGCCCAACTTTGCTTCACGGCCAAAGACGAAAATTCCAAGGTAATCTCTAAGAATCCTGATTTCAATGAACTCAAGTCAGCTTTTCTAGAACTAAATGAAAATTATGAAAAGTTAAAAGTTAAGAATGCCAATCTAAAAAGTAAAGCTCTTTCTTTAATTAATACTGTTGAAGAGTTGGAAGGCGAAAAGGAAGAATTTCAAAAAAAGATTGAACTCTATATTTTTGAAAATACTTCCTTGAAAAATAATCTGAACGCTTCTAAGAAGGAAAACTCTCTTTTGTCCTCTAAAATTCAATCTCTCCATGAAGTAAAAGCTCCAGTTGAAAACAATCTTTTAAAATCTCAACTGGAAGATATTTCTATGCAAAAAATTAATCTAGAAAAGGAGATTGAAGATCTGAATTTTACCCTTTCAAAATTTACTCAAGGAAGAGAGAATTTAGATATTCTTTTGGGAAGACAAAGATGTGTTTTTGAGAAATGTGGAATTGGATACGACCCTTCAAAGAAGCAAAAGGACTATAAAAACTTCTTTCACAAAAATTTAGCTTCTTGCTCGCCTTTCACACTCTGTACAGTAAGTAAAAAGAAAGGGCACTTAGCTAAAAATTGTCCTCGTAGTGCTGTCAGAAATAAGGCATTCCCTTCTATTACAAAAAACAAAGTGAAACAAGTTTGGGTGCCAAAATTTCGTTTATCTAATTTTCCAGGACCGAAGAAAGTGTGGGTACCTAAAGGAACGAAACCAGAGTCTATTGTAGGTATGCTTGAAAGCAAGGACAGATTCCAACAAATGGATTCTCGATAGCGGATGTTCAAGACATATGACCGGTGATCGCTCTCTTTTCTCTCACATCACTCCGAAGAATGGAGGACTTGTTACCTTCGGAGACAACTCAAATGGGAAGATCATTGGTAAAGGTAAAATTGGTACAGGCTCCATTACTATAGAGAATGTATCCTTGGTTGATGGGTTGAAGTTCAATCTGATAAGTATCAGTCAACTCATCGATAGCGGACACAAAGTGCAGTTCGAAGGCGATAAATGCCTAATCTGTCATGCGTCAGATGGAGGTACCTTGGTCGGTAATTGAGATGGTAATATCTATACTTTATCTTTTGATGCATCTGACTCTTCGCGGGAAGTTTGTCTTTCCGCTCAGCATAATGATATTTGGTTGTGGCATCGTAGATTAGGTCATGTTCACATGGACCTAATCAAGAAACTTCTCTCGAAAGAGCTTGTCAGAGGCCTTCCTAAGCTAAGGTTTGTCAAGGATAAGGTCTGCGATCCCTGTCAATATGGTAAACAGTCAAAAACATCCTTTCAAGCCAAAAATGTCATTTCCACTTCTCGCCCTCTTCAACTCCTTCATTTAGATCTATTTGGCCCTTCGAGAAATGTCAGCCTTGGTGGAAAATTTTATGCTTTCGTTATTGTTGATGATTTCTCCAGGTACACCTGGGTTCTTTTTCTAACTCATAAGGATGAGGCGTTTGAAATTTTTTTTAGTCTTGTTAAACTGCTTCAAAATGATAAGGAGTTGAAGCTTGTGAAAATTAGAAGTGATCATGGCGGTGAATTTGAAAAAGATTTTATTCCTTTTTAAATTGAAAATGGCGTTTCACATGAGTTTTCTGCTCCTCGAACACCTCAACGAAATGGGGTTGTAGAGAGAAAGAATCGTACTTTGCAAGAAATGGCCAGAACCATGCTTCATGAAAATTCTTTGCCAAAATATTTTTGGGCCGAAGCCGTCAGCACTTCTTATTACGTGTTGAACAGAGTACTCATCAGACCAATTCTTAATAAAACACCTTACGAATTGTTCTCAAATCGAAAACCAAAAATCGATTATTTCAAGGTTTTCGGCTATAAATGTTTTATTTTGAAGAATCGTGAAAATTTGGGAAAGTTCGATGCGAAATCTGACGAGGGAATATTTCTTGGTTATTCTTTAAAAAGTAGAGCATATAGAATTTATAACCGTAGAACTATGACTATTGAAGAATCTATGCATGTAGTATTTGAAGAATCTAACGTTGAAAAACCTAGTAAGAATGCAGGTGATGACAGTGAAGAACTATCACTGGACTTGAACAACAAACTTAATGTTTCTTCAACCGAGGGGGAGTGCACAGCATCCACTCACAACAACAGTGATGTGACACAGCCACTCCCAAAAAGTTAGAAATACTCATCAAGTCATCCACTAGAACAAGTCATAGGTAATGTGGAACGCGGAGTTACTACACGATCTACGGTAAATCTTTTTTGTGCGAAATTTGCTTTTCTTTCTCAAATTGAGCCTAAAAATATTTTTGAGGCTCTAAACGATTCTGAATGGATTCTTGCCATGCAAGATGAATTGAATCAGTTTGAGAGAAGCAATGTTTGGTCACTAGTCCCGGCTCCTGTTCAACAAAAGGTCATTGGAACAAAGTGGGTTTTTTGAAACAAACTTGATGAAAATGGCCATATTGTTCGTATCAAAGCTAGACTAGTTGCTCAAGGATACAATCAAGTCGAAGGGGTTGATTTTGATGAAACCTTTGCCCCAGTTGTTCGACTTGAAGCTATCCGAATGCTTTTGGCATTTTCATGTCATTTGAATTTTAAACTTTTTCAAATGGATGTGAAAAGTGCTTTCTTGAATGGGGTAATACAGGAGGAAGTTTTTGTTAAACAACCTCCTGGTTTTGTAAATGAAAAATACCCCGATCATGTCTTCAAGCTGAAAAAGGCTTTGTACGGTCTTAAACAAGCCCCTTGAGCTTGGTATGATCGTCTTAGCAGCTTTCTCATTGATCATGGATTCTCTCGTGGCAAAGTCGATACCACACTCTTCACGAAAATTCAGAATTCGCATATCTTAATAGTTCAAATATATGTTGATGACATTATTTTTGGTGCCACTGACGATGACTTATGCCAAGAGTTTGCTGAGAATATGCGCAGGGAATTTGAGATGAGTATGATGGCAGAACTTACTTTTTTCCTTGGACTTCAGATCAAGCAGTCAAAAGAAGGAATTTTTATAAGTCAGTCTAAGTACTCAAGGGAGCTTTTGAAATGGTTTGGCTTGGATAATGCTAAACCTAGAGGGACCCCGATTTCTCCTAGCGTTAATCTTGTGAAAGATGAAAATGGTAAAGATGTAGATAACAAACTTTACCGTGGCATGATTGGTAGTTTGCTCTACCTTACTGCTTCTAGACTTGACATAATGTTTAGTGTATGCATTTGTGCTCGTTTTCAAGCTTGTCCAAAGAATCTCATCTTTCTGCAGTTAAACGTATTTTTAAATATCTTTCTGGAACATTAAATTTAGGACTCTGGTATCCATGGAACTCCTCGCTAGATCTAGTAGGTTTTTCTGACTCTGATTATGCAGGATGTCTTGTTGATCGAAAGAGTACTAGTGGCACATGTCAGTTCCTCGGCGATGCTTTAGTGTCGTGGCATAGTAAGAAACAAACTTCTGTGGCTCTCTCCACTGCTGAAGCGGAATATGTTGCAGCTGGAAGCTATTGTGCCCAAGTATTATGGATGCGTCAAACTTTACGAGATTTTGGTGTCTTCATAGATCATATTCCTATTATGTGCGATAGTAGCAGTGCTATTGACATTAGTAAAAATCCTGTCCAACACTCACGCACTAAGCACATCGATATTCGTCACCATTTTCTCCCAGAAAACGTTCAAAAAGGATTAATAGAACTCAAGAAAGTTGGCTCTGAAGATCAGCTCGCAGATATATTTACAAAATCGTTAGCTGAATCCTCCTTTTGTTCACTTTGTCGTCGCTTGGGAATGTGTGATCTTAGCTAAATTCCTTTTTACCAAAATGACCGCTTCATGTTTTGCTCATTCATCGTTTAGTCGACTAAAAGCTTTTCAGTCGACTAAAAGTACTTTTTCAGTCGACTAAAACTTCACTTTCAGTCGATTGCGAGTCGTCATCCACTTTCAGGATCATTCTGTTTAAGTCGACTCAAAGTACACTTTCAGTCGACTAAAACCTAATCAATCGACTGAAAGTCATGTTTCAGTCGACTAAAAGTTTGTCGTCTATAAATAGGCCCACCTTTTTCACTTTTACTTTTTACTGTTCCCTTTTCACTATTTGCTTTTCGTTTTCACAGACTCACACTTTTCTTCTCTCTCCTGTCCACCTATCACTACAAGGACCCACATGGACCCGAATCCACGTCCTCGTAGTCGTCGTCGTCTGCTCATTGACTCTGACGATGAGTCTGACGCGGCTCCTGCCTCGACTGATGGTCCTGTTACTGCTGCTGCTACTACTCCACCGCCATCCTCCCGCTGCCGCACTCGTCAAACTTCAGCCGCTGCTACCCGTCCTTCGTCCTCTGCACCAGTCCCTCCGCCATCTACTGCTCCACCATCCTCAGGTAATGTTGCTCCTACTCCTCCTCCACCTGCTGCCCCTTCTTCATCTTCATCTGTACCGCCACCAACCTGTCCACCCCCTACCTGTCCCTATATCTCACCTACCGATATACTTCACATTCCCCGTTTCTTCCCCTCCGTCGAAGACCAACTCACCTACTATACCAGTTTCGTCAATCGCGAGGTCATCCTCGGTCGCCCAAGTGATGTCGCTCTCATGACTCAACTTGGCCTTACCAGCATTTTTGAGCGAATGGGATGTCTCTCCATTCTCTCTCCTCCCTCCACTTATTACCTGGCCCTTGTTCGCATGTTCTTCTCCAACATGCATTTTTTCGCTCCACCACCCTCCTCTCTGACCACTTCTGTGAATGGGGTCCACATGCGTCTCGATGCCACCACCTTAGCCCAAATACTCGGTTTCACCAATCCATCCTCAACCCTTGTCTTCATCGTAAACACGTGGTGTACCTCCAGCTCTTTTACTCCCCTCCAACAAACCCAAACTCTTCTAGGCGACCCGTCCATTTCTCGGCCCCGTAAACCTAGTCTAGGTGACCTTTCTCCTCTTCACCGTGTTCTTCATCTTATCCTTTGTTATAATCTCTCTGCTCGCTCAGGATCTTATGCTACCTTTTCCTATTTAGACATCATCCTTCTCACCCACTTCATTCGGGGTTCTCCTTTAAACATTGCGGGCATCATCATGCTCATAATGAATGCCCGAAAAACAAAATCCTCTGCCAATCTTCCTTTCGGACTCCTACTCACCCGTGTTTTTGAACATTTTCATGTCCCTCTGCCCACCTCTACCTCAGAGTGTATCCCTCTTCCGAGTCACCATGTTCTTGACGAAACCTCTCTTCGTCGTGCTGGTTTCGTCCTTCGCTCTGATCTCACCTCTGACACAGTCCTTCTTGAGCGCGTCACTGCTATCGATCCTTCCCACACCCAGTCTGTTCTGGCCTCTGCTCCTGCTTCTCTTCCTCCTCCCTCGCCTACTCCCGAAATTCCTTCAGCCGTATTGTTTGCTCCTCCCTCGTCTATTCCACCAACACCACCTTCTTCTACTCCGTTCATCCCTCCTGCACAGACTGACCCATCTAGCTCTTTCCCCTTTCCTCCCCCTGACCCTTCCTCCTCGATCCCACATCTGCCCACTCCTCCTCACCCTTTTTTCTCTAGTCCGCTTGACGACTTCTCCAACCTAAATTTTGATGAGTTCCTCTCTTCCGACACCCCCAACCTCTCTGAAACACTTTCATGACTTTTTACTTCGATTCAGTTAATTCTTGAATCGCAAACCACCCTTGTTGCTACTGTTGCAGCTAACCACACCGCTCTCCTTCATGAGCTTACTGCCCTTCAGTAGTTGGTTCAACACTCCTCCGCTCAGCTTCTCTCGAACCAAATCGACTTTCACAACCTGCTCAATGACCTTACTGCTAACCTTTCCTCTCTTCCCCTCAATCACACTCCCCTCATGGAATGTTTGAGTCGGATGCAGTAAGATCTTCGTCACCAGCAAGAAACTGCCCTTCGAGATCATCGTCGCAAGGCTTATCTCACTACGAGCATTCTGACTGAACAAAACCGCTACCTGGCTCATCAGATCTTCGATCAGGCACACGGCTTTCGGGTGACTCGTTCGAATATTTTTCTTTCTTGACACACTGGCACTGAAGAGG
This sequence comes from Escallonia herrerae, assembly GCA_033070095.1. NCBI lineage: Eukaryota > Viridiplantae > Streptophyta > Magnoliopsida > Escalloniales > Escalloniaceae > Escallonia > Escallonia herrerae. The sequence continues at coordinate 3,349 of JAVXUP010002242.1, read as the reverse complement.
AAGAATGGTTCTTTAACCCACATCTTCCCTACAACCCTCCGCAGCCGCGCTCTCCTCGTGTCGTCGAAGTCGTTGAAGTCCCCACCACTCCGCCACCTGCTGATCCCTCTTCCTCTACCCAGGGTGCTCGCCGCCGTCGACCTTAGTTTTTGTTTTTTTTTTTCATTTCTTCTTTTGCTTGTTGCATTAGCTGCCCCTCTTTTTGATTAGACAAAGGGGGAGAATAAGTACTTGTTGATCATTGTTTGAATTGATCATTCTTTCGTATGCATCTTTATTAATTCTTTGATTAAAATTTTATAAGATGCTCTACATGTTATATCCTTGAGTAAATGTTTAACTGATTAAGGGGGAGTATATCGTTTTTTTGTTAGAACTAATATTGTCATCATAAAAAAGGAGGAGATTGTTGACTTATTGATTTTGATGATTCCAGATATATTATCTCTAACATTAATCTGACAACTTTATTAAGATAAACATTTCAGGATTTATCTCTTAATCAAACAAAGACAAGATCTTGACATGGACAAAGCTTGAATCAGAACTTGGACTCGGGATTTAAAGCCATGGACTACATTGAAGATGCAAGAACCTGATGTCAAAATTTTTTTCTTGTCAGTATAAGTCTTTCTTAAAAGATCTGACAAAAATTTTAGTAAAGAACCAAATCTTTTAGTCGAAGTCAAGTGTTTTAGTCGAAGTCAAGTGTTTTAGTCGAAGTCAAGCATTTCAGTCGAAGTCATCAGTTTAAGTCGAAGTCAAGCATTTCAGTCGAAGTCATCAGTTTCAGTCGAAGTCAAGTGTTTTAGTCCAAGTCAAGTGTTTCAGTCAAAGTCATCAGTTTCAGTCGAAGTCAAGTGTTTCAGTCGAAGCCAAGACTTTCAGTTGAAACCATATGACTTTTAGTCGAAGCTAAATGTTTTAGTCGAAACAAAAACTTTTAGTCGAAGCCAAATCATTTGTTTTTAGTCGAATCCTTTTTTGGACTTTTCCTTCCTAACGGTTCACTTCTGCTACATATATAAATAGGGGGTCCTTGGGAGCATTCACACTCTCTCTTGCAAAAATCTTTTTCATACTCTCAAATACATCTCAAAAACTCTCTCTCATCTTGATATCTTATCTTTCATTCTCTATTGAGTGAGTTTTTATCCTTGAGATTGTTCATAGTGAGCTTCTTGGTTTGGTTCTTGAAAGGATATATATCTTCCCACCTAAGAAGGCTTAAATCTTATTCTTCATTGTAATATTTGCTCAAGAAGGAGCTTGTTTGTTTAGATTCAACTTGTAAATCTCTTTTCATTTATAATCTGTTGGAAACCTTGGAAGGGTTTCGGAAATTGTACTGCGATTTGAGCTAGCACCCGAAGCTAGTTGGTTTAGTGAAAGGCTCGAGTAGGTCTCCCTTGCGTGGAGTGCTCGAGGACTGGACATAAGCTGGTGGGGCCGAACCAGTATAAATATCTGTGTTAAATTTATCACTGTTATATTTGTCATCACTTTGTATCTCAGTTTTTAATTTATACTCAAAGCTGTAAAACACCTATTCACCCCCTCTAGGTGTATTTAGGGACCTACAATTGTGTGGTGACCATGAGATTCAAAAACGAAGCGAAGGTCATGCAAGCAGTGGCTGGTTTATCACTTCTTGTCACCAAGAAAGGAAGATAACAAGGAAGTGACATGGTGGCCAAATGGGTAACAGGGGGAAGAGGAAAGTGGCGTCGAGGTTACATGGAGATAATAGGAGTGACGGTCTTGCCACCAAAGATCTAATAGAAGTCTTGTCGTAATAGGGAGTGACCATCATTTGGTGATGGTTGTAAAAACTAAGAAGTTCAAGCTATTGAGTGCCAATTTTAAAAACTTAAGGTTCCATATGCGATTAACCTTTTAGTTTTAAGTGTTGGATGTAGTTCATCCCCATGAATCTTCCATTCTAACATCCTTGTAAAGGTATCACTTTTGAGAAGAAATTTAGGCCATAAAAAAAAGCAAAACTTGTATAGATGCCCACTAGTGTAAGTGAATTAGGCACATACAGAGGTGACGAAAGAATAGATGTCTACCTTGCATAAAAAGTAGCTGATATGATAGTCATTTGGGGCTTGAATTCCCTAACGACTGCGATTAAAATATGTTTTCAGATAGCTAAGTAATCAGAATCCCTGCACTTGTCACGCTCCCAAGGGACACTGATTTAAATCCATTTCCCCTTACTAGTGCCAATCTTAGTATGGGATCCCAAAAATGAAGGATAGAACCCATTTTCGTGCCTGAATAAGACACGTCTCAAGTAATAACCACGGCAACAATTTACACCATACAAGGATCAACGGCCGCCCCTTTTTTTTACATGACGCTCACGAAGCCTATCGTAAGGGCCAAGTCAAACCGATGTGAATACTACAACATACTTCACTAGGTGCAGCAATAGATTCACAGTGACGCCGTATTGACTTCACTGTTTTTCATATGCAGGGGAAGAAATGCTAATATAGACACCAACCGAAAACACTAACTTACCTAGAAACGAAAAAGTACAACACATCTGGAATACTCCAAAACATGTGTTGCATGTCGTTGCCATAATGAACATCAGTGTCGCAGAACACTATTCTTTTGATTCTGAATTCCCAACTAACATTAAAAAGTGAAAATTGTTCAAGGTATAGGAATGAAACATAAAAGCACATCTTTAACGCATGAAGTATTTCAATCAAATGAAAAGTAACTAAAGTGACGGTTAAGTGCAAAAAAAAAAAATGTCTCCTCTTTTACAGATTTTATCTAACTACATCTACTTGCATAAGTTACAACTTTCGGTCTAAATTTCTGCAATAAATGTCCCTCGGGTGATTATGTAAGACTTTGAAAAGCTTTGCGTTTGGGGCTACTGTGTTTTATTTGCAGCAACGTGTAAAAACGGACATGTGCATGAGCCTTGAGGTAAGCTCGCATCTCATCTAGTCTTTGCAGCAATTGTTACGTTGTTCAGTAGGAACAAACCCTTTGCTTCCTCTACTTCAGCATAGTCCACAGTTTATCTCACGCTTTGCAACCTTCGTAGCAAGCTGGGAGCAAGTACTTATTAACCTTTGATAAAACTACTTAAGTAAGATAGGAGAGGAAAAATTAAGGCATAGTTCTAACTCAACGACACAACCTGCAACAATGATAGCTATCTGAGATGTACCCTAGTTGTAATAGACGTCATTATATTCGGCAAGCTTGATTTCGTTCCTACTCAATTGTGTTGAACTCACTATCTTGATATACTCAATGTGTTGTTGGGTATGAACAAATAATACATGATTATCTTCAGCAGACTTGGCTTCCAAACAAA